>CM077262.1:22148306-22158306 GCA_039654775.1 Spinibarbus caldwelli | reverse complement strand
ACTTCATGCTTCCTTCTGCTGACCAGCTTTTTAAAGATGCTGATTTCATTTTCCAGCAGGATTTGGCACCTGCCCACGAAAAAGTTGCCACAAAAATTGGTTAAATGACCATGGTGTTGGTGTGCTTGACTGGCCAGCAAACTCACCAGACCTGAACCCCATAGAGAATCTATGGGGTATTGTCAAGAGGAAAATGAGAAACAAGAGACCAAAAAATGCAGATGAGCTGAAGGCCACTGTCAAAGAAACCTGGGCTTCCATACCACCTCAGCAGTGCCACAAACTGATCACCTCCATGCCACGCCGAATTGAGGCAGTAATTAAAGCAAAAGGAGCCCCTACCAAGTATTGAGTACATATACAGTAAAATGAACATACTTTCCAGAAGGCCAACAATTCACTAAAAATGTTTTTTTTTTTTTTTTTTTTTTTTTTTATTGATCTTATGAAGTATTCTAATTTGTTGAGAGAGTGAATTGGTGGGGTTTTGTTAAATGTGAGCCAAAATCATCACAATTAAAAGAACCAAAGACTTAAACTACTTCAGTCTCTGTGTGCACTGAATTTATTTAATACACGAGTTTCACAATTTGAGTTGAATTACTGAAATAAATGAACTTTTCCACTAGATTCTAATTTATTGAGATGGACCTGTACATCAGTCATTGAATGTTTCTGAAACATTTTTTAAATGTAACTATTTTTTTTTTCCGATTGTTCCGAGAACATTTAAAATTTCCATTAATGTTTGCAAAATGATAAAATGTAACATTTCCATAACATTATAGAAACAGCAGCATCCATCGCCAGCGCTTTGGGTAATGTGGTTAACTACCTACTTCCTGCCAGTGTGTCTGTCTGTCTGTCTCTGTGTGTGTGTGTGTGTGTGTGTGTATGATCTGTCACAGATCTGTGTGTTATCAGAAGAACATGAGAAATGAAGAGCTGATAACTGCTCTCACACACACACACACACTGTATTTGTCTCTGCTCTGTTCTTAAGGAAAGAATCTAATTTATTTTATAACTTTTTAACGCACTTGAAGTTATCAGCGTAAGATTTCTGAGATACAATGGCGAACCGTATGGCTCTCAAAACTAAACACAAACCAGTGATTTCTCTGCTATAGACGCTTTCATCACTGATGGACTTAAGGTTATTTAAAAGAAAAACTGTTTGTCTTCATAATGTTTCATAAGAGCGTAATAAGTTGCTCTGCCTGCATAACTTGTTCATCAATCCATCATACAGAAACAGTTTTCACCACCCAATCACTTTTTCCTGCCTGCACTCAATGTCATGTTTCACACAGAAATACAGCAGTGAAATGGGTCGAGAACAGTGTTTGACAGTGACTTCTTCAAGACAGATTGTTCCTGTAATAATTATTGTTTTTAAAATGGTGATGAACATGAACATGCTGAAGTAACAATGAAACACACACTCCTAGAGTAGCCTCGCTTTTAAAATCAGATTCATGTTAGTGAATCAGTTTGTTCAGATTATTCATTTGAGTCATCATTCAATAGTGTCCCCAAAGTTGCTGTTTTCCATAATGAATGAATGAATTATTTATTTAGTTATGTATTTATTGGACTGAAGCTACTGGTTGCATATTCAGGTTCACAAAGAATCAGTTCCTCTTAAGCTTCTCTGTTCATGCTGAACAGTGCTGTGCTGGGGTGGGGGGGTGCATTTGTTTTGTGTGTTTTTTTTTGTTTGTTTGTTTACATATTCTTACTGAAAAAAAACAAAACAAAAAAAATATAAAAGTAGACAAAATATTTTACCATGTTTACATTCCATTAAAAAAAAAAAAATACACAGTTGTTTTTCTACTGTGGTGTTTTCAAGAATGAGAGTGCAGTGAATTTAATGCAGTTATCAGGTCTAAACTAAACTTTAAAGTCACAGCAAGGTAAAGGACTTCATGATTCTGAATGTTGTTTGTACTGTCATGTGAGCTGATGTGGTTGGTAATGTTGAGCTGAATAGTCCAGCAGGAGCTTCTGGGAACAGACAGATGCAAGAGGGACACATAGAGGAGAGCGGTGACACACACACACACACACACACACACACACACACGTGACTCATTAGGAGGGGAGGATAACAGCCAACTCAGTGCCACCCCATTGCCTGGTCACTGAGCTCTCCAACCACGACAGATGCTGACAATACCCCCCTCTCACACACACACACACACTCTCAAACTTACACACACACTCTCAAACACACACACACACACACATTCACAGCGCTGGGTGCAAACAGGTCTGAGTTCTCCTCCTGTGGAACACATCAGGTTAAGTGGGCTCAGATTGGGTCAGCCGTTAGCTGGTTAAGACTGTTACCCACCCGTCTGTTTCCTCTTGACCCGTCTGTCCAGAGGGACTCGACTCGCTCCTGCGGGCTTAGATCTGCAGCCAGAGACTTCCTGAGAAATACTCACCTAAATGTGAACCGCAATAACCTGATTCTCCTCATACGAGATGCTGAAAGACCCCAGAAAACACACAACCAATCCTAGGAACCAAATAACAATTTAGAATTCCTTTTAGAACTTTATAACCATAAAATAATGTTCCAGGGAGGTTTTATGAGACAATTGTAAAATAACGTATACAGAATGTTCTCTAATGGTTAGTTTCAGGTTCATAAAAAAAAAAAAAAAAAACATAGCATGATGTAATGTTTATAGAGAGCTCTTTAATGGTTATTTTTAAAATCCAAACACACATGGCCCTGTGTGAAAAAGTGATTGCAGTTGTTGCTGCTAAGGGTGGCTCAACCAGTTATTAGGTTTAGGGGGCAAGCACTTTTTCACACAGGGCCATGTGGATTTGGATTTTGTTTTCCCTTCATAATAAAAAACTTCATTTAAAAACTGCATGTTGTGTTTACTTGTGTTATCTTTGATTAATATTTAAATTTGTTTGATGATCTGAAACATTAAAGTGTGACAAACATGCAAAAAAATAAAAAAAAACAATAGGAAGGGGGCCAACAATTTTTCACACCACTGTATGTATGTATGTATGTTTTGGAACAATTTTAGAACCAAACCCAAAAACTAACAATTCCAGAATGTTCTGAAAAGCAAAAACTGTTTGCCAGGACACCACTAGAATGAGATTCCACCACAGGAGATGTTATTGCTCACATGTTGCTCTTTCATAACTCAAGAGACATAATGGAGTTTACATTCACATTTAGTTATGTGGCAGAGAACGGCTTTGGGTTGCTTTGTGTTCTAGTAAAACAAAACACACGATCCACCAGCTAAACTCCGTCTCAGATGTTTCTCCTGAAAAATTCTTACAGTAAAGAAGGAATAAAAACAGTCAGGAGTTGTAGAGAACTTGAAGAGCAGCTCAGACCTATTGATGCGAAATGTTTGAGTTCATATTGAGATCTCTGACTTTTGAATGTAGATTTTGGTATCTTGACAAATCTTGTGAATTAACAAAAGCATAACTTCCCCAAAACAAAAGTTCTGTTATTTACTGACTACCTATGTCATTATAATCCTTCTGAAATCTTTGTGTGAGAAACAGACCCAAACATCTCCTTTGATGCTTCACAGAAAAAAAGAAAAGAAACTCATACAAGTTTGGAACGAAATGAAGACAGAATCTTCACTTTTGTCTGAGCTATTCCTTAAAGTAGGGGTCATCAAACTTGATCCTGGAGGGCCAGTGTGCTGCAGAGTTTAGCTCCAACTTGCCTTAACACACCTTTCAAGTATACCTAACAAGACTTTGATTAGCTGCTTCAGGTGTGTTAGGGTTGGAGCTAAACTCTGCAGGGACACCGGCCCTCCAGGACCGAACTTGATGACCCCTGCCTTAAAGGGACAGTTTTGAAAGGGACACCCTAAATTGAAAATTCTATCATTTACTCACCCTCAAGTTGTTCTAAACCTGTATGAGTTTCTTTCAGCTGTTGAACACAAAAGAAGATATTTTGAAGAATGCTGGTAGCCAAACAGCTGACGGCAGCCATTGACTTCCATAGAATGTTTTTTTTTTTTTTTTTTTTTTTTTCCATGCCACAGAAGTCAATGGCTACCATCAACTGTTTGGTTACCAACATTCTTCCAAATATCTTTATTTTGTGTGTTCAGCAGCTGAAAGAAACTCATACAGGTTTGGAACGACATGAAGACAGAATCTTCACTTTTGCCTTAACAATTCCTTAAAGGGACAGTTCACCCCAAAAATTAAAAATCTGTCATTTACTCACACTCATGTCGTTCAAAACCTGTATGAGTTTCTTTCAGCTGTTGATCACAAATCAAGATCTTCTGAAGAATGCTGGTAACCAAACAGCTGACGGTAGTCATTGACTTTCATGGCATGGGAAAAAATTCTATGGAAGTCAATGGCTGCTGTCAGCTCTTTGTTTACCAACAATCTTCAAAATATCTTCTTTTGTGTTCAGCGAAAGTATCCCTTTAAATCTCACTGCTGAGAAACAACTGAAAGAGATTTTTAAAGAGGAATCAGATTCATGTTCTTAATAGAGATGATCGTTTGAGCTGGTAACCTAACTATCTTCATTCACACACACAAATTGATTTTTCCGTACATTTCTGCCATATATACATTAACTGACAGTCACCAATGATAAGCTACTACTAAATATATTGTAGAAACTTAATTTTCTGTACAGCGCTTTGCAACAATTTGTATCGTCAAAAGCGCTATACAAATAAATTTGAATTGAATTGAATTGAACACACACAGAGAGAGAGAGAGAGCTAACCTGATCCCTCCAAGCTCCCTTGAATTTCCTTAAAGGGACAGCTCATCCCAAAATGAAAAATCTGTCATCATTTACTCACCCTCATGTCATTCCAAACCTCTTTGACTTTCTTTCAGCTGCTAAAGACAAAAGAAGATATTCTGAAGAATGTTGTTAACCAAACAGTCGACGGTAGCCATTCAGTTCCATGGCATGGGAAAAAAAAATTCAATGGAACTCAATGGCTGCCGTCAGCTATTTCGCTACCAACATTCTTGAAAATACCTTCTTCTGTGTTCAGCGGAAATATTCCTTTAAATCTCACTGCTGAGAAAAAACTGAGAAATTAAAGACATTTTTAAAGAAGAGTCAGATTCTTGTTCTCAGTAGAGATGATTTACAGCTGAGCGCTGAGTTTGTCAGAGTTGCTCCAGCTGGTAAACTAACCTAACCATCTTCATTCACACACACACATAGACAGAGAGCTAACCTGATCCTACCAAGCCCCCCTTGAATTTGAATACGCATCCTGCGCACTGCGTCCCCTCGCAGCCCCTGCCAGATTTCTGGCTTGGAGGAAATTGCAAGACATTTCCTGACAAATTGAGTTAAGCAGACGTTAAGTGGAGTTTTAAGAAAACAAATGAGTCCCTTTATCACAGGTGGACACTGATGACTTAATGGGGCCCGAACAGATCCTATCAGGGCTAATGGCTGGACAGGAAACATTATGGCTTTTGTGCGCAGGAGCGCTCTCTCGGACCTGTCATCTGAATCTCTTTGTGCGGGAGGCAGATGTTTGTATGTATACGGTGAGTTGGCAGGAGCACCTCAGCAGATGCCTGTACGTGTGCCAAACCGGCGAGGGCACAGACGGCTCGTGTTGGGCATCATCAGCGGGCGATAGGTGCGTGCCAAGGCTTATTGCTCTTATTTACGTATGTATCTATTCCTCCAGCCGAATATCCCCTCGTTCATTAATCAGTGCGTTTTTACAATCTGTCTCATCACGAGCGCATTAAAGGGGTGGAACCCAGCAGACGATTAATTAGAAGAGCGAGTGTGCTTAAAAACATGACGAGAGCAGATGCATTCGATCTCAGATTAGTGTACGTGCGACATGAAAATTCTATCATTTACTCACCCTCAAGTTGTTCTAAACCTGTATGAGTTTCTTTCAGATGTTGAACACAAAAGAAGATATTTTGAAGAATGTTGGTAGCCAAACAGCTGACGGCAGCCATTGACTTCCATAGATTTTTTTTTCCATGCCATGGAAGTCAGTGGCTACCGTCAGCTTTTTGTTACCAACATTCTTCAAAATATCTTCTTCTGTGTTCAACAGCTGAAAGAAACTCACACAGGTTTGGAACGACATGATGACAAAATCTTCGCTTTTGTCTGAGCTATTCCTTAAAGGGACAGTTCACCCAAAATGAAAATTCTGTAACAGACGGCGCGTGTTGGGCATCGTCAGCGGGCGATAGGTGCGTGCCAAAGGTTATTGCTCTTATTTACGTATGTATCTATTCGTCCAGCCGAATAATCATTAATCAGTGCGTTTTTACAATCTTTCTCATCGCGAGTGAATTAAAGGGGCGGAACCCAGCAGACGATTAATTAGAAGGGCGAGTGCGCTTAAAAACACGACGAGAGCAGATCCATTCCACCTCAGATTAGTGCACGTGCGACATTGTGTCGAACATGACGTGTGCGATTCTGGCGTCTGATAAACCAGCTGAGGACTCCAGAAAGGTATGGCTGGTTTTATTAACGGTAGCTGTGCCTCTGGGAAACGCTGGAGATCTAACTCAGCGCTAATTAAAACAGAGCGCACCGGAAACACCAGCT
The DNA here is from genome assembly GCA_039654775.1 of Spinibarbus caldwelli. Lineage (NCBI taxonomy): Eukaryota > Metazoa > Chordata > Actinopteri > Cypriniformes > Cyprinidae > Spinibarbus > Spinibarbus caldwelli. The sequence continues at coordinate 22,151,708 of CM077262.1, read as the reverse complement.
CTGTTTAATATGTGCACAACGACATGCGAGACACAAAAAGCAACACGGATGTGTTCGTTCAGACCCCAGTAGAGACTGATGTCTGTGGGGCCTTGAAATGAGGATCATCATCATCAGGCTCTTTGAATGTATTCGGAATAACACACTATCACATGTAACCCTGGATAACAAAACCAGTCATAAGGGTCAATTTTTCAAAACTGAGCTTTATACATCTTCTGAAAGCTTTGTTATGATAGGACAATATTTGCCTGAGATACAACTATTTGAAAATCTGGAATCTGAGGGTGCAAAAAAATAAAAATACTGAGAAAATCGCTTTTAAAATTGTTTAAATGAAGTTCTTAGCAAGGCATATTACTAATCAAAAATTACGTTTTGATATTTACGGTAGGAAATTTAATAAATATCTTCATGAAACATGATCTTTACTTAATATCCTAATGATTTTTGGCATAAAAGAAAAATCAATAATTTTGATTAAATACAATATATTTTTGGCTATTGCTACAAATATACCCATGCAACATAAGACTGGTTTTGTGGTCCAGGGTCCTTTTGACATATTTCTGCAGTATATAGTATTATACCAAGATATACTGTCAAACTGAGTGTTATAGAACAAGAACACACTGTATAAGATGCTGTAACCCACAATGCAATGCGCCCAACTGGGCCTTCCGTTTTCCAATGTAATGAATCAGAAGTAAAATTAACGGATTAAAAAAAAAAAATTTATTTATTTATTAATTATTAATAATAATAATAATAATAATAATAATAATAATAATAATAATATATTTAGCAAAAATATGATCATCTTTAAGCGAGGGTCCTCTATCCTAAAATTTAAAAGGCAGCTATATATTTTCATGCAAAAAGCCTCAATTTTTTTCTGTAAAAAAATATGATTTTTTTAAAAATCATTTAATGACTTTTATTTACTTAATTTACTTATTTAATTTTATCTTTTATTATTTATTTTAACATTTTTTACACTGGATCCAGACGTGAAAGCCCCTGCCGTACCAGTACTGTTTCAAACCTTTTTTTATTTCATAAGGCCTTCTGTTTCAGTTACTGTTTTTTTTAAAACAGTAGCCCCAACATAGTATAAAGTACACAGTAGTGTAGTAAGCTAATATCCCATACTGCACTCTGTAGCGTATCAGAGCGAATCAGACAATTTAAGATTCAATCAGATTGATGTCGAACAACCCAAAGAGCCGAATTCCACAAAGAGGCCCAAGACAACAGCTCACAGCATTAAAACAAAAGAACAATTAATGATAATCCCAACTCAGGAAGGAGATTGTCAAATTTGGGGCAAGTAACCAAGATTGATGGTCAAAGACACAGTACATCATGACCATCACATTAGGAAAATCATTAGTAGAGACTTTGTTGGGTGGGTTCCCCTACCCAGGACAATAACCAGACTGAAATTCCTTATGAGACCTTTTAACCTCTTTGGTCTTCACAGAACACATTCTTACTTAACAGAATGACACAGAAACTGCCTTTATACATGTGTAGATGCAACAAAATCATCTTAAAAGGACTTATGAGAAACTAATAATTTATATGCATAACTCCATATAACCGGTATGTATGTAACCCACACATTTGACGATCACGTGCTAATCACTTATTGTGTATGAATTTGAATAACTATCGAATAGTTTATAGGATTTATTCATGTTGGGTATGTATGAGTTTGAAAATTCATGCTTTAAACGTTTCTTCCAATCAATTCTTAGTCAAATGTATCATATTCTTGTTATAGAAATCATGTCCAAAATTATACTCTGCAAGAGCGGGAAAATTTGGACCATGTGACTGACAAGATAACATGTTGATTTATGCATTGGGAAGAGAAACATCGCAACACCCCAAGCTAAGACAATATCTAATTGGTCAGCACACCATTTGGGATGTGTCCAAAAGCTGAGTTGAAAACTCAGGACACCATCAAATTTTGCTTTTAGCTTATGCTCTTAGTCATGCATTTTAGCTGCTGCTTTTTAGCCATGCTTTTTGCTATCACTTTTTGCCATTCTTTGAGCGCCATTCCAGGGTGCTTCGGCTTGCACGCCCACTGCTACTTGGCCATGATGAGAAGAAAGACCATCTAGTCTCGTAACTTCTATTCCTTTACTTTAGTTTCTTTCCGTTGTGAGTTTCGTGTTCTGAGTTGTTTTACCACGTCTCCAAGTCCGACCTTGAGTGCCCACCTAAAACTTCAACCAGCCCACAACTCCGCATCTTCAGCCAATGCCCATGACATCACTTCAACGACCACTGAACTTCCAGCCAACCAGCAACCTTGGGAAACCCCCCTTTCTGCAACAAGGACAAGGGAACCCCTAACACAAAGGCATTGCAAGTAACCTCCAGATTCACGCTGAACTGATGCTAATACAAATTTTAACCTCATTGAGGAACTCAATGCAAGGGTTAATTAAATGATTGATGGTTGTTCAGGTCTATGCAATTGCACATATTGCTGTAAACTTGGGATTTCACATTTTCACTCTCTTAAACTCATTCTTTCCTCACTTTCTCTCTTCCTGCAACTTGTATGAATGTGTGAGTGTGTGTGTTTATCTGTTAGATTAGTTTATATGTCTTAGATTTATCCAATAAGTCTTATTTATATTGAAAAGAGAGGTATCTTGTGTTTTGTGCTTATAGGTTAATGTCTTAAACTGCCGATCTTGTTACTGTGCTATTTAATAGTGTTTTCACTATATTTCGGATTTTAATATCCAGTGCAAAGTTGATATTATATGGCTCATTCAATGAATCGCTGGCCGAATCCGTGATCAGCCATAAAACAGTGATTCTGTTCAAATTCCCTATAAAATCTTAAATGATTCCCTTTTGAGCTAATTTGCTACCACTCTTAAAAATAAAGCTTCTTTACTGGCATTGATGGTTCCATGAAGAACCTTTAACATCCATACAATCTTTCCATTGCACAAAAGATTTTTTTTTTTTTTTTTTTTTTTTTTTACAGTGTAAAAAGGTTATTTATATTAATAAAATGTTCTTCACACTAAGAAAAAAAAAAAGGTTCTTAAAGGGACAGATCACCTAAAAATAAAAGTTCTGTCATCATTTACTCACAACTCACATCATTCTAAAGTGTATGACTTTATTTTAAACATAAAATAAGATATTTGAAGAATCTTGTTGCTCATGAACATGTAGCACTATAAAAGCAGATCTGCACTATATTCTAAGTTCACGTTTGGAAGAAAGTAAGTTAGCAGATTCTTTCTTCCATGTTCTGTACGGGGTCTCATTTCTGTTCCTTTAAGCAGATCATGAGTAGTTAGTGGAAAACATCCACACCTGCTGCTTTTCTGTCGGGCAGTGTTTGAGCCACCCATCCTGCTT
>CM077262.1:22123304-22148206 GCA_039654775.1 Spinibarbus caldwelli | reverse complement strand
TGGGTATTGCTCAGATTAATTCATGAAAACAAAAGAGAGAGGTCTGGTTGAATATTTCCGTCTGTGTATATCTGTGGAATTTTGCATGAATCAGTATCAGATTCGTTACATAAGACTGTTTTCTTTTAGACTGCTCAAACCCAGCACTACGTCTTTCAAAACAGGACACTTTCATTATAAATTTCACTCAAGCTGCTGCAGCACGTGACTTGATGCTTGTTACTTTTCTCAACGCTGTTGATGATGGATTAAAGTTTGTAATTAATTTATGAGGATATAAAGATTCTTTAGACATAGGCGGAAGTGCGTTTGTGCGCCAGGTTCCAAAATCTTTGGGATTATATTTTTGTAAATAATTATTGCACATTCTTAACGAGCTCAGTCTTTTATTCTGTCGCTGGCGAGCAGAGGGCGCCTCCTCCTCTCCGCTCCACTAAAGACCTGCAAAGTAGCCAACGTCTGTGCCTGATTAATTTTGCAGAAATTTAACAGTAATTTTTTATTGTAAGAATAAAATAAAAGTACATCATTTATACATTAAACATAATCTCTTATACAATCTTTATTAAGCATATTTTTTATTATTATTTTTTTTTCTCAGTTGACTATTTCACTTAAGAAGTTCGGGGCGACTAAACCACTGCGTCTTAGGACCCAAATTTATGTCGCGCATTTCAAATTTCAAAACAAACGAGTCGCGCTTGTAAACAGTGAGAATGGATGCGGTGGACTGAACGGCTTTGAACATCTCGTTCAGACTAATGCAAAACGAATACATGTAGCGTGTAAACACATTTGTGGTGATATGTGTTTGATTTTCAACACAATAATCACCATAAATCGTCTTTGTACTTCTCTGAGTGAGGATCATCTGACTGCACGGTGAGACGACAGACTAGTGATCTAATCTAACAGTTAGTGAACTAGTTGGATTAAATTAACCTTTGAAGAGACGGCAGAAATGGAAGCATCATCTGAAGGCTCAAACAGCGCAGTGAAAGCTCCCTCCATCGAGGACTTTGTGCTGGTTAAACCTATCAGTCGAGGAGCCTTTGGGAAGGTTCACCTCGCCAGAAAGAAATGCAACTCCAAACTCTATGCAGTAAAGGTACAGAGATATTTAGTTATGTTTTGTGTCTAATGTTATTATTATTACAATTACACATGCCATTATTAATCATATTATAGTCATTTATTGTTATATTCGATTATGTATTATTGACCAAAAAGAAAATGCATCTTAAATTTACTAATTTTTGTTTATTATAGTTACTGTTTATCATATCATTCATATTTTCTCAACTGTTTAACCATTTTTTAAATTGTTAGCATTGATTAGTTCTTTTTTTTTTCTGTCAGGTGGTGAAGAAAGCAGACATGGTGGATAAGAACATGACCGATCAGATGAGAGCTGAGAGAGATGCTCTGGCTCTCAGTAAAAGTCCTTTTATTGTGCACCTGTTTTATTCTCTTCAAACTGCAACTAAAGTCTATCTGGTACGTACAAGGATGAATCTTATGAAAGCCTGTGCAGTTCACCTTTCAAAAAGACCTCAGGTGGAAAATATTTAAAAGAATAGTTCACCCAAACATGAAAATTTTCAGAAAATGTACTTATCCGCATGTAGATGTGGATGAGTTCTTCATCGGAACAGATTTGGAGAAATTTAGCATTACTGTACATCACTTGCTTACCAACGGATCCTCTGTAGTGAATGGGTGCCGTCAGAATGAGAGTCCAAACTGCTGATAATAACATCATAAGTAATCCACGTGACTCCAGTCAATCAGTTAACGTCTTGTGAAGTGAAAAAAACTGTGTGTTTGAAAGAAACTAGTCCATAAAGGCATTTTAACTTCTAAACTGTCTCTTTGGCTAAAATATCGTAATTCAAAATAATGCTTCCTTCAATAAAAAGGTCCATCCGCTGTTATCACATGTTAGTTTAGAACTGTTCTGAACTGTTTCCGCTTATAAATGGTGCTACATTTTTGCATATTTCTCTCTTGATTCAGATGTGATGACTTTTTCACTAGAGAAAGTGATATTATAAAGTTAATATCGTCTTAAAGATGGATTTGTTCGTTACAAACATGCAGTTTTTTTCACTTCGGAAGATGTTAATTGATGGACTGGAGCCGTGTGGGTTACTGTGATGTTTATATCAGTTGTTCTGACGGCACCCATTCACTGTAAATGATCCATTGGTGAGCAAGTGATGGAATGTTACATTTCTCCAGAACTGGACTGATGAATAAACAATCTCTTCTACGTCTTGGCTGGCCTGAGGGTGAGTAAATTTTCAGCAAATTTAAATTTTTGGGTGAACTACTTTTTAAATGTGAAACTTTAAAAGGTGCACGCTTAATACTTTATTTTATTTTTTTAGGTGATGGAGTATCTGATTGGTGGAGATGTAAAATCACTTCTTCATATTTATGGATACTTTGATGAGGACATGTCTCTGAAATACATCTCAGAGGTCGCACTCGCTCTGGATTACCTTCACAGGCACAGCATTATTCACAGGTGCATTCACAGGAGAATTATGAGTAATTTTTAGTCTTTTGTTTATCAAACTGACATCCCTTTTTTTCATTTGACTCAGGGACTTAAAACCAGACAACATGCTCATCTCAAATGAGGGTCACATTAAACTCACTGACTTTGGGCTCTCCAAGGTTAAACTTGACAGGGGTATGTTTTTTTTAATAAATATATTTTTTATTGATATTTTAGTTAACAAGCAGAAATGCTAAAATATTTTGACTTTATTGTGATATAAACAAACCTTTCCTTTCCCATCCTCCAGAACTAAACCTGATGGACATTTTAACCACTCCTTCTTTGGTGAAACCTAAGGAAGATTATTTCAGAACACCTGGTCAAGTTCTGTCGCTGATAAGCTCTCTTGGTCTCGTGAGTAGATTTGCAGAATCATTTCATTTGTATATTACATGGTTCAACAATAAGTTTTTTTTTTTTGTCCCTGATAATTCTATTGTTGTTTTGTTAGCTTTGATTTGATTAATAAATATTGCTGATTGATTATCAAATATCTATTTTAGTAGCAAATTTTCATCTTTGAAAAATTTAAATAAAAATTACTATAATGTAACTCTTAACTGTATATAAAAAAAAATTAATAAACACATATTTGGATAAACTGTGGCATGCAGCATGATACATTAATGATTTATATATAATTTTTAACTTATTCTAACTGAAGCTTTCCAGACTGTCATTTTAAATCATTCTCGCAGTTTGGACAAAAACGTCATGCCAACAAGCTAATGTTAATGTTACCTTTCTGACATTTAAATTTATTATCTACAAAATACTAAGTCACTGTCAGTATCCTTCAAAAGTTTAGGATTAGTGCATTGAATAATTTTTCAAATAAATGCTGTTCTTTTGAACTTTCTATACATCAAACCATTTTGAAAAAGTTATCTTGGTTTCAACAAAAAATTGAAATTAAATGTTTCTTGAGTACCAAATCCACATATTAGAATAATTTCTGAAGTCACTACTATCACATTACAAAAATGATCAGTATATCACAAAAAACTACAAAAAAATCTCATTTAATTTTCCAAGATATAAAAATGCACAACCCTGATCAACACGTAAGAAAGTGATGTTCTGTTAACATAGCCCTGTTATATCATTAAATCAACTTGTATACAATATGTTTGTACAATATCATATTTTGACTTGAATTGGCAGAATACCCCAGTGACAGAAGGCAAGCGTCATAGCAGCACAGTGTTGGGCAGCCCCATGTCCTGCGGCAAAGTCAAACAGAGGAATAGTTCTCTGTGTTCACCTCTGCTGAAGAGACGGGCTTATCATCTGAATTCACCAGTATGCACAACTCGAGCTCTAGGTATGTGTCAGAATAATGTACATTTAGAGTCTATCATTGTCTGTAATATTGAGAACGACATTTGTCTTTTGATTATGATTTAGTAGAATAATGTAAAGCCTAACATGTGAAATTCTCTAGGATCCAACAGTGTATTCAGTCCTGGCCTGCTTGCTAGGAGTTTGACACCAAGGTTGATGAAATCAAGGAAGAGATTTGAAACGCTGAGTGTTGGGAGTGCTCACTCATGCATGTTACCATCCACTACTGATTCTGAAGACTGTGTCAGCCCGATGTGGGAAGATGAGCAGGTTTTGTATCAGCATTACTGTTTTAGGAAGGGCTTTTGGTTCATACAGGGCATTGAATAATACTATTTTGTCTATGTAAGTTTAGTAATGTACTAAAAACTAACTATAATCAGTCATTTTAAATGCTACAATTTAATTTAGGCATCACAACATTTAAGTGTACAGTATGAAAAATTGATTTTTGAGCAATTGATGATCAAAGTAAAAGTAGGGGAAGTGAGCAACAATTTTATATTTAAATTTTATAAATATAATGACTAATACAGATGAAGAAATCTGTAATTATCTGTATAAATGTATTGAGCAGTAATACAATATAGCTATTGTATTACTATACTATTTTAATGTTAAAAATACTTAGTGTTTTTGTAGTGAATTCAGTACTTTTCACGTTCTTATTTGAGATTTGAGGATGATGCTCAGTATGATTTAGAGATTAGAGAAAATGTTGCAAATAATCAATTATTAGGAATCCTTTTTTTGGTAAAAAATAGCATTTTCATTACGTTTACAATTTAAAATAACTGTTGACTCTTTGAAAAAAAAAAAAAAAAAAAAAATATATATATATATTTAAATATTTTTGTAAACCTTTCAGCAGCCATTTCTCCAGTCTTGTGTGTCACATGATCCTTCAGAAATCATTCTAATATGCTGATTTGGTGCTCAAGAAACATTTCTTCTTGTTGAAACGTTTGTTGTGCTGCTTAGAACTTTTGTGGAAACATGCACTTTTTTCCTTTGATGTATAGAAAGTTGAAAAAAAAAACAGCATTTACTTGAAATAGATTTTTTTTTGTCACAGTAGTGTCTCTACTGTTCTTGTTGGTCAATTTAATGAATCCTTGCTGAATAAAAGTCTTTATTTATTTCTTTTCAGTTTTAGTGTATACAATAAAAGAAATTAACCTGACAATGTCATGCATTTCTAGAATTTACAAGATGGTGAGAACCTTCCACAGTTAAACAGAAGAGAAGTGGGCAATAGAATATCAAGAAACATTCCCTTGACACCTGTGGAAAGGAGGAAGATGTTTCCAGCACAAACTCAAGATCACAGCACTGTTTTGACTCCACTCAATAACCAAGTGGACAACAGCAGAATTATTAAACCAGATATTTCTGCAAAGAGGCTCCAATTCAGTGCGTCTGACCACTGTGCTACTCCACTGGGTAAGGCTGATCCCCATCAATCAGTTGGGAACGGTCTTATGAAACCGGAGCCACCAGCAGAGTCCAAATCCTCAGTAAAGAGAACTTTTGACGAAGTAGAGAAAAGCCCAGAGCAGGCTGAGATCCACTGCAAGAAAAACGACACTGTGTACAAGAGGTCTTTCCATATTCCAGAGGACAACTCAAGGGCTCACACAGGCTTGACAGGAATTTTCTCAACTGTGGGGCTTGATGATGTTAAAAGTGCACCGATATGTCAACAGTTGAGTGAGAGAATGGGCCCAAAGCAATCTAGTCCCATAGCCGTGGCAAAAATCTATTCTGTGATCTCGAAAATCAAGGTGAGGAGATGGCTTTGCCTAAAACAGAGGCCAACTCAAGCTCCCCGACCTCACCCCGTGATGACCGAAATATCAGAAGAAGCCTTAGTTTAGATTCGGACGGCTCAGCCCATGAGATGTCAGTGGTTAAAGAAGAGGCTTTGTCATCCTCTTTTGAGGAGCTGGATGAAGAAGAGATTTCTGTAGTCACACCGGCGGCCCGGCCCACCTTGGCTACACCAAAGCACAGCAGTGCAAAGCAGCATAGGGGTAAATCTGAGCGTTCTCTTCTTGACCATCCTCGTGGGTTGTCTGACAGTATGGTCAAATCACCTGGCTTCCTCAAACCCAGGAACGTGGTTGCATTTAGGAGCTACTGCAGCTCCATAAACCGCTCATGTACTTCACATATCAGCCTGGCCTCTTTGGATGCCATGGAGTTGTCTGCGTCAACCTCTTTCCACAATGCCCAGTCTACAGTGACTCCAGTTCAGAAGAAAAGGCTTAGTCTGAGCAGCTCACTTTACCAGGTGAGAATCTTTTGTAACTCAAACTAAACTGGAGAAAACAAACAAAAAAAAAAACATTTAAATTGGGATTGGAAATGAAAGAATGTTTTCTTTTTCCTTCCTAGACTCCACAGCAGATGGTTGTCTCTCACACTCCCTATAGGACACCAAAAAGTGTCCGTAGAGGTCCAGAACGTGTAGAAGGGGCTCCTATCCTGGGAACTCCTGACTACTTGGCACCAGAACTTTTACTAGGCAAAGCTCATGGTAAGAGTTTAAGTAGTCAAGATTTAGAAATATGTATAGATCTTTTGTAGATATGTGCCTCAAATGTTAGGTAATGATAATGGTCAACCATTACGGATTTTGCTGCTGAATGGCTGAGCAAGCAGGGTGTCCAACAGTCCGTATAATGCAGATATAACACAATGTAATGATATAACAATATGTGGAATGCATATGCGATATACACAAAAATGTTGAAATAAAATCAACATTGAATTGCTATCATTTTTACTCAAAATTCACACACATTAGCAAAGTGGACAGGGTTATCAGAGAGATCCCATTATTTAAAAAATGGAAAATACTAATTAGTCTGCCGTTAGTATTATAGAAATGTGGGACTCATTTGATACAATGCACTTACTCTGTACTAGCATGTTTTTACGTTATACTTGTATTAAAAATGTCTGTGTAATTACATTTGTACCTAATTTCTGTAGTTGCATCTATAATTAATTATACTTGTTTGACATAAGTATACAGTAGTTAAAGACACCAAATATAAAATGGGCCTGAATTTTGCACTTTGCCTTCATTAACAGATATTATGTTTTAGTTTCAGGGCCTGTATGCTGTGGTAAGTATGCTAAAAAGTATTGAGTTAGATTATAAGCGATGGAGATGTTGGTGCATGCGTGGCAGCTTTACCATATTAAGGCCCCGATATACTCACAGTGAAGTTATATTTTTATTCTTTGCTTAGGGACAAAAAGAAGTTTGAAATGTCTGAGTAGTGGTAAACTTTTAGCGAACATCCTGATGCCGTCCTTTGCAATTCGATTAATATGTCAATATGTGCTGTGTGCTTTCGTCTCAGTAACAAAATATACGCACAGCAAAATGACAGCAATGAGAAAACAGCAGTTAAGAAAGCATCTGATCATAGTTATGTGGATATGTTTGCACCGGCTCTGCAATTCAGCACTCCAGTTAAGTCATGTAATGTTTATTTATATAGCATGTTACAACAAATTTATTTAAAAACAAGGAGCTTTACACGTTTAAAGTTAAAGGCCCGGTTGCACAGACAGGGCTTAGACTAAGCCAGGATTAGGCCATAGATCAATTAGGACATTTAAGTAATTTTTATAAACATGCTTAGAAAAAAAAAACATTACTGGGGTGCATCTTGAGACAAAACAAAGGCACTGATATATTTTACGATCAGTCAGTACAAGTTTATTTCAGTTGAAACAGCTCAGACTTACATTTTAGTCTAGGATTAACCTTAAGCCTTGTCTGTGAAACCAGGGGTAAATGTGTTAGTCTTGCTTTCAGAATTAGAATTACACATCAAAGAAAGTAAAACCACAGATCACATCTACCTATTATCTAATGGCCATGGACCAATGGTAGTTTAAAGGTGTTTAGAAATCGAAGCAGCATTTTACAGAAAGTTATTTTGGCAAGATGCTTTGAACTTCTGAAATAAACTCTAAACACACTTTGTTTTGGCCTAATTTTGTTAGAAATCATGTCACGCTAGTTTGTTCTTCAGTTTTCGTATATCGGGGCCTTGAATTAAGGACATGGCTGACTAATTCCATTATTGGTTGCAGCTTTTGTGATTGGCAGCTCCTGATTCATCACCCTTAATGCTTCAGTAATGCTGTCTGAACTCTGTTGGGCTGTCATGATGGTTCTTGGGAATTCTGGGGGATTCTAGTGAAATTCAGTGAAAAATATTTTGTCTTATTCTAGTTAATAGTCAAGTAAATGTCATTTATGGCTTGACTTCCTGAAAAATGTGAACATTAACTTTGTAGTACTTTTGAAAGCATTGCTCTCTTTGTTCAAGTGAAGCGACGTCAATTTCTGACTAAACCGTTGGTGACAGGACTACCTGTTTGGCTGGAAGACTGTGGGATGGTTTGGGGAAAGTTTTGCAGCAGTTTTGACACAAACACAGCCGAACGGTTACACTTTCAAAGTATACTCCATTTTGCAGCATGACAAATTCTCACTAGAAAGTTCCATCTTTGTCAGTGTTGGCGGTATTTCTCTGTAGAAGTTGAGCGTTGAAGTCTTTATACTTGTTTAAACTTCACACAAGTGCTTCACACTTCTCTTTAACACTTTAATTTAGATAAACTTGTTAAGCCCAAAGTGTACTACAGTTTTACTTGTATGCTATGGTATGGGTACAGTGCGTGTGGTGCAGATTTGGAGAAAAATGTTTGACAAAGATGGAACTTTGCCTGTGTTTCGCACACATTGTCAAATGTAGTATGTTTGAAAGGCTGTGCGCTCAGCTATACGATTACACTAAGTGTTTGAGTGAATGCTTAAGTATACTTTCATGTTAGCAATTCAAAAAATAAATTCATGTTTGTTCTATGGGCATAAAAGGTACCTCAAAAAGTGCAGCTTGTTAAGAAGAGGTGTGTTATTACTTTTCTAAGCAAACAGACAATTTTCACAATAAAACAGGAGAAAAAAAAAATGCTATCAACTTGCATCGAAGAAGGGATTGAGGTAAAACTAGAGATTTGGAGGTGTACTCTTTTGATTGTCTTTTTGACCACCCAGAACACCCTAGCAACTGCATAGCAACACCCTAGTAACCACCCAACACATCCTAGCATTGGGGTTTTATAGTTGTTTTCTTAAAATAGTTATTTTTGCCAGTCTGTTTTGTGCCACTACTGGATCAGTTGAAGGTATACATGTCTGAAACTTAAGCATCTTCATTTCAGACTCCTGAGGACATTATTTATGACCTGAGGACTGATTTTTGTTCAGTTTTGTAATGTGACATTTTATGTGATGATACTTGAGTTCAAGTCAAGCTGGTTTTGTGTGTCGTGCTGTTTCCTTTTCCCCTCAAAATCAACTTATGACTGCTGCTGTCACTGCTTTATAATAGTGGTCACATTCTAACACATTGTGCCAAGATTCATGTTTGTAGAAATAGAACACTGAGTCTCAATTGTTTTTTTTTGTTTTTTTTTGCTCTCCTACAGATTTCATGGTGGATTGGTGGGCGTTAGGTGTCTGTCTGTTCGAGTTCCTCACAGGAGTCCCGCCGTTTAACGATGAGACCCCTCAGCTGGTGTTCCAGAACATTCTCAACAGAGGTAAGAGGGCCAGTGATTAATACATTTTTGTTTTGAAACTATTTATTTAAAAAAAAAAAAAATTCAAATGGAGAACAAATTAAGATATTTTTGATGAAATCCGAGAGCTTTCTGACCCTCCTAAGGACATCAGTAAAATAGGCCATGTGACATCAGTGGTTTAACTGTAATTTTAGTATGCTACAAGAATACTTTCTATGCGCAAAGAAAACAAAACTTTTTCTCCCCCGCGCACCGTCTGCCATTATTCACAAGAGTACCACTCTTGTTGAATTAAGGCAATTTTGTTTTCTTTGTGTACAAAGTATTCTCGTAGATTCATAAAATTACGGTTGAACCACAGATGTTCTTACTACGTTTCTGGGTCTGGGAACATTTCAGTTGTGCTGCTGTCTATGCAGGGTCAGAAAACTCTCCGATTTCATCAAAAATATCTTAATTTTTGTTCCGAAGATGAACGAAGGTCTTATGGATTTGGAACAACATGAGGGTGAATAATTCATGACAGAATTTTCATTTTTGGGTGAACTATCCCTTTAACTGTTTATTTTCTCATTATTATCTCAGAATGGTTCCACCATATATGTAAATTTGTGCCCCCCAAAAATATTAAAATTAAAACGTTAATGGATATTTTGGTTGGTTTGTCCTCTACAACATGAGAAAAATGTTGTATGTGTCTGATCTACATGTGCTTCATGAATGATGTGTTCAGATATACCGTGGCCAGATGGAGATGAGGAGTTAACCCAGAATGCAAGAAATGCCATAGAAATTCTTCTCACTATGGATACAACCAAACGGGCTGGCTTGAAAGGTGGATACACACACAAGCATCTAACACTTTAGAAATTCTTACAAGTAATGTGTTAATGACCAAAATACTTAATTCTCAATATTAACATTTACTGCCGTCAATACTTTTCTTGTCCTTTCCAATCCTTTCTTGTGTCTTTCTGTAGAGCTGAAGGAACATCCATTCTTTGAAGGTGTGGACTGGGAAAACCTTCACCATCAGACTATGCCCTTCATCCCTCAGCCTGATGATGAGACTGACACCTCGTACTTTGAGGCGAGAAACACGGCCCAGCATATCACTGTATCAGGCTTCAGTCTGTAACGCACACAGACTGTAGAGCAGTGGACTCGGTATGTTCAGGTACAGCTGTGTTGTGGAAGCTCTAATGAATACATTTACAAGGTCCAACAGTGCTCTTGTTTGTCCTCCATCCTTCTTTCTTCATTCATGTTTTGTATGTTCTTGAAAATACATATGTAGAATGACGTTATGTTGGAAAGCGTCCTGAAATGCAGTGAGATAGGATTTTAACCCTTATGCACATACATGCTGCAAGACTTGTGTAAAATCTTCCATTATGTTTGTTTGGAAAAAGTAATATATTATGTAACACTACTGTTTGTACCGACTCAGTGCACATTTAGATTGAAGACGTTGCTATATTTACTCATTTTCTTGAAAACTATGCTTGTCGGACTGTAATTTTAGCATATTAAATGTTTTAACTAGTCTGCATCAAGTATGATTCTGAACATGGTTGCTGCTTATAAAATGTACCCTTTTTTTGTCAATTTATAATCATTTGATACATATGCAACACTTTGAAAATCTGGTTTATAACACTTGCCTATTTTTTAGATGATTCTGGAAATGTTTCAAGTTAAATAAAATAAAATACAATTGTTGTATTAATAAATGAGCATTATTTCTGGATTAATTCTCTTTGAATCTTAAAACGTGCTGTTTTTTCCCACATGCAAGCATAAATATATAAATAAATACATTTCACTACCTGAGGGGTATTGCTTACTTGAGGTCTGCTGGTTCCAAAAATACGTCCAGGAGCGAGTTAAGGGAACTCAGAGTATGTTCACGGTTAACACACAAGAGCAACAAATCGATGAGTTTCGAAAAGTTAGTAAAGCGCGTGAAACTACTACTTTCTTCAAAGACGTGTACTCAGTTGGTGCACCTTATTGGTGGTTGTGCAATTATTATCATTACCTGCTTTCTGGAATACCCCCCAATGTTTAATGGACTTCTTGATGTTGATAAAGAATGGAATGCATTTTCTTACAAGTGTCAAAAGTAATCTAAAAGTAACTAGAATACATTATGTAATATGTGCAATCCGATACATTACTGTACAATTTATGTCATGTAATTTGTAATCAGTAATGGACTACAATGTGTGAGCAATTACCCAGCACTGATTATATTACAAATACAACTAAAAAATACATTTGATTATATAAGTGTGATTGTAGTATTAAATATGGTGCAATATGGGAATATAAACCACTCAGATTTTCAAAAGCTTTTAATAATGCTTTAGTCTAACACATTTAATGACATGTATTGTGACAGTGGTGAAACATGCGTTGATCATCTGCACTGAAGGCAAATTTATGCAAAACTTGCAATGGTTAAAAGGAACATAGTGTGTTTAGTCTAAACTAAAGCATTAATCAAGAACCTCCTGCTCTACAGACGATTCCAAGTAGTATTACAGACATGAATAATATATGCAAATGCTACATTACAGTATAGTACAATTAAAATAGAACTTTTTCCAAGTATACATTTTTGCACATATCTAATATACAATTATTAAAGGAATTATTAACATTATTGACTAATTTACACAAACTACAATGAAACAAAACACTTGCAACCTTCAGTAAAAAAAAAAAAAAAAAAACCTTGCCTATGTAAATGATTCATTAGATATATTAGTCATAGTGCTCTAAACATTACAAATATTATTTAATTCAGCTCTTAATCGGTCACTGTCTTCACATTCATTGAAAGTGCTTTGCAATTCAACCCGGCAGTTTTCTATCTCAATTACATCTTGCAAACATTGACAAAGATTTTGAACTTCTCATGCATACAGTCCTATTCAATAATTAATATTCAATTAATTAATATAAATTAATTAATATTCAGTAATATTCAAATAATTCACCATTGCCATGAATTAACATTAGTAACGATGCAATCGTGTTGAGAAATGCACTGACAAAATACAGCGGACCCAAAAAAGTATTTGCACACTTGAGTCACACTAACATTTGAATGTCACTGCATCTTCTGTTAAACTTCATTCACTTAACCACTGCTTTATTATTTGAAACTACACTTCTTTTTGTGAAATGTTTTTCTTGAAAAGTGTGCTTGTTGTCTGTCTTTCAAATGAATGACACTTACTTTGATATTCCGGATTTAAAGGAATAGTTCACCCAAAAAAAAAACAAAAAACAAATGCTGAAAATGTACTCACCCTCCGGCCATTCAAGATATAAAGAAGTTTGTTTCTTCATCAGAATAGATTTGGAGAAAGGTAGCATTCCATCACTTGCTCACCATAGGATCCTCTGCGGTGAATGGGTGCCGTCAGAATGAGAGTTCAAACAGCTGCTAAAAACATCACAATCCACACAACTTCAGTCCATCAATTAACATCATGAAATGAAAAGCTGTGTTTGTAAGAAACATCCTCCTGATTCAGACGAGACGACTTCTCTGGAGAAAGCAATATTATTGATAGAGGTATTTTAGCCGGAAGCAAGAGTTTGAAGTAAATGACAGATTTATTACAAACATGCAGCTTGTGGATTACTGTGATGTTTTTATCAGGTGTTTGGACTCTAATTCTGACGGCACCCATTCATTGCAGAAGATCAATTTGTAAGTAAGTGATGCAATGCTAAATTTCTCTAAATTGGTTCTGATTAAGAAAAACGTATCTATATCTTGGATGGCCTGTGGGACAGTAAATTTTAAGCAAATTAACATTTTTGGGTGAACTATTCCTTTAAGCCAGTGACATTCAGACACTTTTAAGATGTGTGGCTTTGTGTCTACACACTTTTGAGGGTACCAAATAGGTTAGATCTTTGCAGGCATCAGGATGGGATGTTGAACGGATTAAGTTATTTTAGTAATTTTCTATATTGCCTTCTGACTCTTTTCTCAGATTTTCAAAGCAAAGGGTCAGTTTAATATGCATGTTTTTTCATTATGGCTTTAAAGAGCACCACAGCTCATTTGAGCAAACGCTAAATCTAGATATTTATGTACATCTAAAAATCCTACTCATACAACCTCCAACAATTTGGGGAGTCCTGATTTATTCCCATTAAGGTTCAAACCCCAAATATGGGCTCTTTCCTGTCAAACACGGCAAGAATCAGAGAGATATTCAAGCAGAAATCACCTGTGCCATACTCATCAGTGCATCTTCCACTTTGCTACAGTATTAATGACAGATAGCAGCTATGTGCGCAGAACACTGAATGATATATACATGACAGGAAAGTTATTATAATGCACTTAATAATGGATTTCTATTAACAGGATTTTCATAACTACTACGACAATTCTACTTTTAATTTCTGAAATTGGGGATTTCCGACTTAGCAAGTTGTTACATTAAAAAAAAAAGAAAAAGTACAAAAAAGCTTGTGATAAGCTGGATCGCTGTACATTCACTCCGTCTTTCCATTTTCTAATTCTTAGAGTTGTCATCATAGTGCAAAAGCAAGAGTTAGAGATCACGGGACAGGCTGAGAAACACCCTCCTCCTCCTAAATGCGTAACACGGCTCTCCTCTGGGTCTGCAGAGGTGTCGATCCATCAGTCGATTCCTTTCAGTTGAATCTTCTGTAACAAGATGATCCAATCTTTAACACATCTGCCATCACTTCCACATTTGCCAAGTTTTTCTTTAGCCCCAAATATGATCTTTTCTGTTGCAATCTGTAATAAATTCCTAAGCTATGTTCAAACTATGCAGTGTGAAACAGCAAGCGGTTGCAACAATGAATGCTTCAAACAGTATTCAAGCAGTAGTTCACTCAAAAATGAAAATTTACTAAGTTTAATATACAGGTGCATCTCAATAAATTAGAATGTCGTGGAAAAGTTCATTTATTTCAGTAATTCAGCTCAAATTGTGAAACTCGTGTATTAAATAAATTCAGTGCACACAGACTGAAGTAGTTTAAGTATTTGGTTCTTTTAATTGTGATGATTTTGGCTCAAATTTAACAAAAACCCACCAATTCACTATCTCAACAAATTAGAATACTTCATAAGACCAATAAAAAAAAAAAAAAAAAAAAAAAAAAAACATTTTTAGTTAATTGTTGGCCTTCTGGAAAGTATGTTCATTTACTGTATATGTACTCAATACTTGGTAGAGGCTCCTTTTGCTTTAATTACTGCCTCAATTCGGCGTGGCATGGAGGTGATCAGTTTGTGGCACTGCTGAGGTGGTATGGAAGCCCAGGTTTCTTTGACAGTGGCCTTCAGCTCATCTGCATTTTTTGGTCTCTTGTTTCTCATTTTCCTCTTGACAATACCCCATAGATTCTCTATGGGGTTCAGGTCTGGTGAGTTTGCTGGCCAGTCAAGCACACCAACACCATGGTCATTTAACCAACTTTTGGTGCTTTTGGCAGTGTGGGCAGGTGCCAAATCCTGCTGGAAAATGAAATCAGCATCTTTAAAAAGCTGGTCAGCAGAAGGAAGCATGAAGTGCTCCAAAATTTCTTTGTAAACTGGTGCAGTGACTTTGGTTTTCAAAAAACACAATGGACCAACACCAGCAGATGACATTGCACCCCACATCATCACAGACTGTGGAAACTTAACACTGGACTTCAAACAACTTGGGCTATGAGCTTCTCCACCCTTCCTCCAGACTCTAGGACCTTGGTTTCCAAATGAAATACAAAACTTGCTCTCATCTGAAAAAGAGGACTTTGGACCACTGGGCAACAGTCCAGTTCTTCTTCTCCTTAGCCCAGGTAAGACGCCTCTGACGTTGTCTGTGGTTCAGGAGTGGCTTAACAAGAGGAATACGACAACTGTAGCCAAATTCCTTGACACGTCTGTGTGTGGTGGCTCTTGATGCCTTGACCCCAGCCTCAGTCCATTCCTTGTGAAGTTCACCCAAATTCTTGAATCGATTTTGCTTGACAATCCTCATAAGGCTGCGGTTCTCTCGGTTGGTTGTGCATCTTTTTCTTACACACTTTTTCCTTCCACTCAACTTTCTGTTAAAATGCTTGGATACAGCACTCTGTGAACAGCCAGCTTCTTTGGCAATGAATGTTTGTGGCTTACCCTCCTTGTGAAGGGTGTCAATGATTGTCTTCTGGACAACTGTCAGATCAGTAGTCTTCCCCATTATTGTGTAGCCTAGTGAACCAAACTGAGAGACCATTTTGAAGGCTCAGGAAACCTTTGCAGGTGTTTTGAGCTGATCAGCTGATTGGCATGTCACCATATTCTAATTTGTTGAGATAGTGAATTGGTGGGTTTTTGTTAAATGTGAGCCAAAATCATCACAATTAAAAGAACCAAAGACTTAAACTACTTCAGTCTGTGTGCACTGAATTTAATACACGAGTTTCACAATTTGAGTTGAATTACTGAAATAAATGAACTTTTCCAAGACATATTTATTGAGATGCACCTGTATTTATAACGGAATTTATTTGTGTGATGCAAAGTTGAATTTTCAGCATTATTACTCCAGTTTTCACTGTTACATGATCCTTTAAATCATTCTAACATGCTGATTTGGTGCTCAAAAAACATTTCTCATTATCATCAATGTTAAAATCAGTAAATATTTATAATAACATTTTATAATGATAGTTGTAATAACATTTTTTCCTTTTCAGGTTTCTTTGATGAATAGAAAGTTCAAAAGAACAGCATTTATTTGAAATTTAAATCTTTTGTATTATAAATGTATTTACTGTCACTTTTAATCAATTTAATGTATCCTTGCTATATAAAAGTATTAATTAAAAAAAAAAAAATACTAACCCCACATTTTTGAGCAGTAGTGTACATACTGCTAAAATACAGAGAATAGTAACTCAGCATTATAGATAACGAATGGGTCAGCATGTACCTTCTCCTGCGCTGCACATACAGACGGATGAGCCACTGCACCACAAACGGCCAGATGACAGCAAAGGCCACAGTTCCAGGAGACACATCAAAAGGCCACCAGGACGACTTCTGGAAAGTTTAAATAATAAGAATAAATGATAATGAAAATATTATGTTAGCACTCGTTCTATGGCAATGGCATAGTTAAATAAAATTAATAAAAATTATTTGGGACAATCAGTCCCAATCAAAATTTACATTTATGCATTTGGCATTATATCCAAAGAGACTTGCAATGCATTCAATGTTTACATTTTATCAGTTCATGCATTCAGTGGGAATCGAAGCCATAACCTCAGCATTGCTAGCTGTTTGAGCTACAGGAATGCTCTCCTTTTAAAGGGATAGTTCACCCAAAAATGAACATTCTGTCATCAGTTACTCACCCTCAAGTTCTTCCAAACCAGTAGGAATTTCTTTCTTCGGTTGAACATAAAAGAAGGTATTTTGAATAATGTGGGTAATCAGTCAGTTGCTGGTAGCCACTGACTTCCATAGTAGGGAAAAAAAAAATACTATGGAAGTCAATGGGACAAGAAACTGTTTAGTTACCAACATTCTTCAAAATATCTTCTTTTGTGTTCAACAGAAGAAAGAAACTCCTACAGGTTTGGAGCAACTTGAGGGTGCGTGAATGATGACAGAATGTTCATTTCTGGGTGAACGTTAAGTCTTGAATCCTATCAATCAGTTTATTAAAAATGACTTTACCTTCTTCGTTTTATTTGCAGGTGGTGACAGGTAGTCTGATGGCAGCGCTAAGGATCGGGCCTGAGAAGTTGCACATGACAAATCAAAAATTTAATATTTCATACTTAATCGGTCTTATCTATGTTGTACTGAGTGAAAAGTGACGGTTTGTAACCTGCGAGGCTGTGAGAGCTTCCAGCGTGTGTAGCCTCTCTAACACACTCTGCATGTCATCCTGCAGTCTGGCCAGAGCACAGATTATCTGTTCATTTAGATCCTGTGTTACAGATCCATCCGTCCCCCAGCGTTCCCCGTCTCCCCCACTGCCCTGCTGCGGTCCTGCTGACCCGGAGCCAAAGGCAGGTGACCTGGACCCTGATACACAGGAGAAGCAGTTGCAGTATGTGCAAACAGTGCAAACATTCTGTAGATCATTAACAGATTAAAGAAATAACGTTTCCAAAAACTAATTTAATTGAGGATTCCAGCTCAGAGCATTTTAAGCTAACATATGTGCGTTCACAATGCATAGGACATATTTTATGAAGAAAAGTTTATTGTCAATATATTTCATACAAAACCCAATATTTGTATTTTATATATTTATGTATTTTTGTATAAAAATACCCAATATTTGTATTTTATGTGCACCATGTATTGTTATGCTTGTTAGAGTACTGTTAACTTAGCAACATTTTAAAGGGATAGTTCACCCAAAAATGACAATTCTGTCATTAATTACTCACCCTCATGTCGTTCCAAACCTGTAAGAACTTCGTTCATCTTTGGAACACAAACGAAGATATTTTGGATTAAATCGGAGCGTTTTCTGACCCTGCATACACAGCAACGCAACTACCACGTTCAAGGCCCAGAAAGGTAGTAAGGGCATCGTTTAAATAGAGAGAGCTGGTGTTCTGACGTAGAACCCGGATGTGCTGCGCCTTGTTTACAAGCAGAGGAAAACACACGCATGCGTCATGGTACTTTCGTGAATGCATGTCAAAGACTGACACGAAGAGAAGAAATTGTTGAAAAAATGTAAATTTAATTGATACAGTTATTTTTGTTTTCTTTGTGCACAAAAAAATATTCTTGTAGCTATTTAACATTACGGTTGAACGACTGATGTCACATGGACTATTTTAACGATGTCCTACATTTCTGGGCCTTTAACGTGTCAGTTGCTTTGCTGTCCTTGCCGGTCAGAAAGCTCTCGGATTTCATCAGAAATATCTTAATTAGTGTTCCAAAGATGAACGTACGTCTTTCGGGTTTGAAACGACATGAGGGTGAGTTGACAGCATTTTCATTTTTGGGTGAACTATTCCTTTTAACATCAAGTTCTACTGGAATCAACAGAATCAAATCTTGTGTGCTTCACAGGAGGAGTGATATCTGTGGCTGCACAGAATTGTTGTTTATGTATTTTTTATTTTTATTTTTTAATTTGGTCACTTATGAGACTCCATGACAGTTAAGACCAAAGTGTACTTCAGATTTGATGAGAACAGTTACCCCCGGTTTCACAGACAAGGCTTAAGCCTAATCCTAGACTGAGCCGTTTCAACTGAAAGAAACTTGTACTGACTGATCTTAAAATATATCAGTGCCTTTGTTTTGTCTCAAGATGCACACCAGTAATGTTTTTTTTTTTTTTTCTTCTAAGTACATTTTATAAAAATTACCTGAATGTCCTAAATGAACTATGGCCTCATCCTGGCTTAGTCTAAACCCTGTCTGTGAAACCGGGCCTTAGTGTATGCGTACAGTCGAATTCATAGTCTTTGACAGCCTACTACAATGCAGTTAGAATGCATTCAAAATTCAACATATGTGGGCAAAAATGCCCCTGAACAAGTCTTATATTTATATCATATTATAGAGTTAAGTAATATCACGAGTGAGTAAGCTATTTTGTTGACAAATGCTAGCATGATTACAAATGTGATTGATTATACACAACAGCTCAGTAAACAAGAATTTAATATTGTAATTTACATTTTAGGCATAATATAGTAAATATGGTTTGTATTTGTACTATTTTGCCAAAACAAAAACAAAGCCACAGCAGAACTATTGTGCATCTACGAGCAACACACTGTTTCGTTACTGAGTGAATCTGCATTTCTAAACAAATCGGGTTAGTGAATAATTCAATGACCCATTCATTTCAGTCACTTCCTCTATTCATTAGTGAATCAGTTGTTTGAACAAATTGTTTGCATAAGTCTCAATGACTCAATCATTAAGACCACCTACTGGCTGTTCTAGTGTGATCATCTAAAATTATTTCATCTATCAATATTCATTAACAAAACATGACTATTTATTGATTAAATGTAAGAATTTTGCATAAAATATGATGCAGAATTGGTGCATCTAATTAGGTTAGAAAATCCTTATAAAAAGTCGAGGAAATCAATTCAGCGAAAAAAATTTAAATGTTAATTAGTGGCACTACTGTGAACCGACCATCGCACAGAACATTAAGAATATGAAAAGCTTAAAAAAAAAAAAACAACAACAACAAAAAAACAGCTGTTCACAGCAAAAATCAGCCATAGTCTTAAATAGTTTCATCTCATTGTTTTTTTTTTTGGCTATAAAACCACAGGCTGGGTAAGTGTTGCCATCTTGCGGACAAACAAATCAGTGCAAAAAATTTAAGGTGTGCGAGCTGTGCGTACAGACTAAGAAAATCAGGCTGCATGCATACAGTACATGCGTGTTTGTATATCATAGCGTATGCATAAAAACCAAAATATAAGTTGGGCAGAACAGAAGCAATAGTAAGCAATAGTAGCAAGCTAGCAAGGTTTTGAAACAGAGCTTATATATGATTTTGCTGCTGTTTTGGTTGCTAAGTTTGTACCTCTTCCCCTCCTGACCACAGAACTGTCACTTCTATTCGCAGGAAGTCCCTGCCTCTGAGAACCTCCTCTGCTGCTCCGTCCGTCTTCTCCGCCATGCTGTATGCCTTCCTCCGGTCCCAGCAGTTCCTCTTGTGATCTGATCTCTCCTGTGGAGGATAGTGTGCTGTGGCTCTCCTCGGCCACGTCCAGTGAGTGGCTGACATGTAACTCAGACCCCTGGAGACCACAAACCATAGCACATGCATTGCTGACATTTTGGGAGATTTTGGAAAACCATTGCAGAGGTGCTAACAGACTAAAGATGCAGTCACATTGACGTTGTTTAGCGATTTTCATTTCAATAGGAATCCATGCGATTTTGCGTAAGGGCAGAAGCTTTACCCATGCAGATTTTGCAACAGGTTCAAGGTGGTCATGTGAAATCTCTGTGCTGACCAACAGAAATCTGTTTGGTTTGAAATTGACTTCTATGTGATCTGTTATTCATTCACCTATACCACTGGTTTCAAAATCAATTCCTGGAGGGACACAGCTCTGCACAGTTTAGCTCCAACCCTAATCAAACACACCTGATCCAGCTAATCAAGGTCTTCAGGATTACTAGAAACTTCCAAGCAGGTGTGATTTGGAGCTGGTTGGAGCTAAACTCTGCAGAGCTGTGGCCCTCCAGGAATTGAGTTTGAAACCACTGACCTATACACTATTGACAACAGACCTTTTTGAAATCAAACTTTTGCTGAAATTTCACTCATGTGACCACACCTTAA
Source organism: Spinibarbus caldwelli (assembly GCA_039654775.1). Classification (NCBI taxonomy): domain Eukaryota; kingdom Metazoa; phylum Chordata; class Actinopteri; order Cypriniformes; family Cyprinidae; genus Spinibarbus; species Spinibarbus caldwelli. Next base: position 22,127,338 of record CM077262.1, on the reverse strand, counting down.
AGGGATAGTTCTCCCAAAAATGAAATTTACTCATCCTCATGTTGTTCCAAACCTGTATGAATTTCTTTCTTCTGCTGAACACAAAAGAAGAATGTGGCTAACCAAACAGTTTCTGGTCCCAATAGACTTCCATAGTATTTTTTTCCATTTTATTTTTTGGGTGAACTATCCCTTTAACACTGAATCCTACACTCCCAGCGTCAAGCAATTTTTGGATCAGACATCATTAAGCGTAAATGAAATCCACTTACCTCTTCTCCACCAAACTGGTCGACAGAGTCACAGTACACCTCGCTGTCTGAATCACTGGCCACATGGTGAGAACTGGACATGTCTTCTGTTTCACATATAAAGAGAGTTATTCAGATCAGTTCAGATAACTACTGCAAGTATGCCCTACAGCTTACTTTAAAAAAACGACTCAAGTCTTAGTTGGTAAATGATTACCCCCAATGTCCTTCTCCTCACCATTCAGCTCTAAGGCGTGTCTATCATGGTTAAAGCTTTCAGAGTCTTCTTCCAACTCCTGCCTTTTGAGATCAGACTTAGACCCATGTGTTCCATTGGCAAGGACTTTATGTTGGCCGATACTCCCATTAGACACCTGTCCTTTAGGTCTTCCTGCAGAAGCCCTTTTCTTCAGTTGTGAGGCTAAAAAACACCATCGTTTGCAATGAAGCAAACGTATTATTAATACATTCATTATGAAGGAAATATGAGTGGCGCTTACCAGTGCAAAACTGTTCACGATACTGTATGTTTGATAAGGTGTTCTGGGTGGTTTGTAGGTGTACTGGCCAATACCAAAATAGCATCTAGAATTAGTCTCTAGATATGAATAAAGTACCTCCTCTAATGTACGACTATTAAAAACTATTCAACTCAAAAGATACAGTTACATTGGCAATATTTTGATAAAATTTTGCAGGCAAAATGTCCACTGTCTATTGTCAAGAGTGTAACGATGTATAAAGGACAGGTCACACAGAAGTCACTTTCAAACACAGCAGCTTTCTGTTGGTCAGCATGGCAAATTTGTGTAACCAACTTGAAACTGCTGTAAAATCTGATTTGGGAAATCTTTTACTTCTTCTGCAGAGATTCTCTACACAATTTTTAATGTGACTGCACCTTAAGTATGAGCAATAATAATTATGAGGTTTACCTTTTTTCACCTCTTTAATCTCCTCCTCTTCATCTTTCTCCTCCTCTTCCTCCTCCTCATTATCATCTTCTCCGTCTTCCATGTCTGTTGATTTAGTCTTTGGAGTTTCTGATATTTTGATGGGGTAACTGTCCAGGCTGCCGTTCATCTCCATCGTCCTGATGATGCTTTTTGTGACACTTTTGGGTGGTGATGTTAGCATGTTCCCAAACCCTGGAGACAACAACAATACACATGCAAGATGATGCATTGACGATATGTTCTGAAACTTGATAGGCACACTTTCTAAAAGGTCTGTTCTATTAGGACTATTACACAAAAAAGTAAAGCTGTACCAGTAACACTACACCCCTAACACAGACCCCAGACTAATCTACACTAATAACAGCCGTGAGTGAACAACTGATGCAACAAAGCAAACACCTGGACTACGGCACTATGAACTAAGGGCACAGACTGCTGGGAGAACACACTGCTGTTCACTTGCCTTCAAGTTGCCTAGCAAATCTTTCCAAGCGGGCTGAACACGAAACAAAGGTGTAATTAGTTTATTAATGTAAACAAGATTTTATTGTTATTTACTTGCACACTACAGTTTAAACATTTGGGGTCAGTAAGATTTTTTGAAAATAAGTATGTTATTAGCAAGGCTGTATTTATGTCAAAACAGTAATAATGTGTTTTATTCCAGTGATGCATAGCTAAATTTTCAGCAGTCATCACTACAGTCTTCAGTACACCGTGATCCTTCAGAAATCATTGTAATATACTGACTTGAATAAAATCCTTACTGAAAAAAAGCTTTTTGTTTTTTATATATAGTTATATGCATTATTTCCCAATGACATATTTGTCTTTATGACAATATAAATATTTAAATGTATTTAATAAAAACTTTAGACTTTCTAAATGTGACATTTTAACGCTAATTAAACTGATAAACAAATTGTTAATTTGATGTGACATTTAATTTGAATTGAAGCTATAGCTACAGGTCCATTAGTTTTGATTTATTAAAAGCTCAACATTTTAAGGATTAAATTTGTTTTATACAAAGAAATGTCCAGTCATATTTAACTTCAAAATCAAAAGTAAAAAATATTTTTCAATAATGATTATTAAAGATTATTAATTATTATTATTATTTTTGTTTGTTTGTTAGATGCTGTGTGCATTGAATTTATTTAATACATGAGTTTCACAATTTGAGTTGAATTATTGAAATAAATAAACTTTTCCACGACATTCTAATTTATTGAGATGCACCTGTATGCATATGTGTATATATATATATATATATATATATATATATATATATATATATATATATATATATATATATATATATATATATATATACATACACACACACACACACACACACACATCAGTGGAGACGTGCTGAAATCGCATTTGGTCTCGTACTGTATGGTGTACCTTGTCTGCGCTTGCGTGGCCATTTATTGTGATTAACAGGAAAGTGTGTTCAAGCGCCAGCAGATGACGGTGTAAGAAATACTCTTTGAAAGAAGCAGTCTATCAGCGGAAGTTAAAAGTAGCTCGTAAGTGTATTTACTTGTCTCATTAGTGTTTAGCACAGTTGCCGTTGCTAGGAAACGCTTGTTTTGTTTACTGAGTCGAGACGTGCTGAAATCGCGTTTGGTCTCGTACTGTATGGCGTACCTTGTTAGTGTCTGCGCTTGCGTGGCCATTTATTGTGATTAACAGGAAAGTGCTTCCAGCTGAATTCAATTAGTGTTTTGTTAGACGGGTATAAAAAAGGTTATTATACCGCGGCAGCCCTCGTCGTGTGAAGACCGATGTGTGTAAAGACCATCGACTCTAACGAGCGACTCCACCGGACAGGAACACTGGCAAGGGATAAGTATCGCTTTTCATTTATTCTCTTTCCTATTACTTGTTTCACTTCTCTTTCAGTTTTTATAACCATTTCATACTTGTATGTTTGGCACAGTTATTTTTTAGGATTACTCTTAAACTAATGTAGTTTGATTTGTATATGTTATCTATTTTAATTTTAGTTACAGTTTTAGCTATGTTTGTTATTTTATTATATATATATATATATATATATATATATATATACATACATATACACAGTGGGGCAAAAAAGTATTTAGTCAGCCACCAATTGTGCAAGTTCTCCCACTTAAAAAGATGAGAGAGGCCTGTAATTTTCATCATAGGTATACCTCAACTATGAGAGACAAAATGAGAAAAAAAAAAAAAATCCAGAAAATCACATTGTAGGATTTTTAAAGAATTAATTCGTAAATTCCTCGGTAAAATAAGTATTTGGTCACCTACAAACAAGCAAGATTTCTGGCTCTCACAGACCTGTAACTTCCTCTTTAAAAGGCTCCTCTGTCCTCCACTCGTTACCTGTATTAATGGCATCTGTTTGAACTAGTTATCAGTATAAAAGACACCTGTCCACAACCTCAAACAGTCCAACTCCAAACTCCACCATGGCCAAGACCAAAGAGCTGTCAAAGGACACCAGAAACAAAATTGTAGACCTGCACCAGGCTGGGAAGACTGAATCTGCAATAGGTAAGCAGCTTGGTGTGAAGAAATCAACTGTGGGAGCAATTATTAGAAAATGGAAGACATACAAGACCACTGATAATCTCCCTCGATCTGGGGCTCCACGCAAGATCTCACCCCGTGGGGTCAAAATGATCACAAGAACTGTGAGCAAAAATCCCAGAACCACACGGGGGGACCTAGTGAATGACCTGCAGAGAGCTGGGACCAAAGTAACAAAGGCTACCATCAGTAACACACTGCGCCGCCAGGGACTCAAATCCTGCAGTGCCAGACGTGTCCCCCTGCTTAAGCCAGTACA
>CM077262.1:22098304-22115804 GCA_039654775.1 Spinibarbus caldwelli | reverse complement strand
TGAGCAGCTGAATCCTTAGCCATCTTCAAGAAACGGCTAAAAAACACATCTCTTCCATCTTTATTTGACCCTCTAACTCTAGCACTCTCTTTTCTAATTCTATTTTATCTATTTGTTTTCTTTTTTTATTAAAAAAAAAACACTTTCACTCTCTATTCGTTTTCTAACTGCTTTTCTTTAAAAAAAAAAGCCTCTAACACTAGCTTTCTCTGTTCTTTTTCTATTCTATGTACTTGTTTTCTTTTTATTTATTATATAAAAACGACTCTCTAACACTAGCGTTTCCTATTATTTTTCTATTCGGTTACACTTTATTTTAAGGTGTCCTTGTTACAGTGTATACTTTTAAGTACTGGGTAATATTAATTAACAATATGTACTTACTACTTAGTATATGGTTAGGGTTATTAGGCTAACTGAGACTTGTCATAGAACTTGCATATTATTGCACACACACACACTATAATACATATAATGCACAGATAATATTGCATATATCAAGAAATGTAATTAAATTTAATTTAATATCTCAATGTATTTATATTACCTTATTTAATCTTCAGATTTCTTCCTAAATATTACATTTATATTACATCTATCTATCTATCTAGATAATTTTTAAGAAGAAATCATGACTATACAATATACGACTTAATAAATTTAATTCATTTAAAATTTCACTTAAACCAGTAAGTTTTGTTTTTGATTCTTAGAGAATTTTTGTCTGAACCTATTAGGTTTCATTCCACCTAAAATGAATAATAAACATAAAAATAAAAATTCATCTTATGCATCGTGTAGTTTCAAAGAATTTTAAGGTTATAACGGACAATAAAAAGTCACAAAAATGATTCTTCGATACGATAAGTAAATAATAGCATATTTGTCTCTCCTTTATTTTTATTTATTTATTTATTTATTTTGGGGGGTGAACTATGCCACTACACAGAAATTCCGTTAGCATGTGTTTAATATATCTTGCATGTTGTCATATATGATAAATCACAAGATGCTCTATCACCAATCACACCAGACACACACAGTTTCTGATCAGGGCTAGAGGCACACGAGCTATTTCTGCACTTAAGCCCAACTGAATGTAGGCTAATCGCGTTGACCGTGGAAACCCGTGATAATTTGTTATTTAATTATGAAACTGCAGCGATCATAAAGTAGGTGAGGGGTCGCGTGCACTGCTGCAATATAACACACAATACACAGTGTGTACTAAATGACTGTTACCTATTTACTCACCGTTTGAAGGTAAACTTTGGATCACTTTGACAGCAGCACTGAACCTCTGCTCGTAGACTGGTTTGTTGTCACCCTCCATCATGACAATCTAACCGCTACAAGATCGAGATCAAACCTACCTGTAAAGTTACATTTCTATTAATCGATTTATATAATTCATAATGTTCCTTGCATCTGTCGCAATAACAGTAAACCTAAGCTGCACGTTACACGTACATGTTTATTATTCCAAAAGAAGTAAACAAAGCCAAAAACAATCCATTTTGTCTTTACAAATCCTGAAGGACAAGCAAGACATGACTGAAAGTGCAGTGAATACTATTTAATGTGATATTTCTGGATTAACTTGCATTGGAAACGATCGAGACGACGTTAAAACAAGCACGAGCATGCGATACTTTACCATTTGCTGCTCTACCTGCTGTGCTGGAGACTACGACCTCATGAATACGTACCTGACAGACAACATACGAAAGCCTACCTCAGGTGTTTACTGGGAATTGTAGTTCATTTAGAGAACGACACTGCCGTTTAGTCTTGCAACAACGGCATTTAAAATCCTACAAATACCATAATTCTTTCTCTACACGCGTAACATTCAGGGTAATGTAGTTCCCCGAGGTAAGCTTACCCAAGGGAGTTTATGACATAAAAACCGTCTCTGACTACGAACTTTGAATGTGCCTAGCAATATTTTCACGCATATGTCTAAAGAAACATATGCGCTTAATAATTTCCTGCGCAATAGACAAAGAGGCAACACTGTAACACTTAATGGAACACATCAAAGTGTTCCGTCCCTCGTTACTGGATGTATTGTAACACTACAGCTCCCAACGTTCCATTCGCTCCGCAACTATGTATCAGCTGCGCTGATAGGTGACGCTGTGGCGAAAGCGCGGCGATGGGAAGTCCGTCTCATTTCCCAGAATCGGTTCTTTTGAACAGCTCTTTCAACGAACCGTTTAAAATAAACAATTCTCTGATTCTTTTGCGTCAGTACGTAAAGGCTTCATCATGCGTCCCTTGCATCCTGGGGTTGCATTAAATATTCAAATGAAGCCACATATTTTTGTTTACTGGTATTTTCTCGATTACGTTAGAGGTAAAACGGTTGTATAGTTACTATTTAACTATTTGTTTAAACTCATAAGAATCTAAATACAATATTTAACTACTAATATTAATGTGCATCTCACGGTTGTGTAGCTTTTAAAAATTATTTTTATTATAAACAACTTTTTATCGTATGCATGTTAATAAAACTGTCAACACATTGCCTGTATGTCATATTCCTGCTACTCGGTTCACTTCAAAAATTTGTACTGCTGTCCTTCGTAGATAATCCGGCTCAATGCGAGTCGCGGATGTCTCGGTTCAATGATTCAGTGAGTCGTTGACTCGCGAACAGTTCTTCCCGAATCAGTCCGATATACGAATCGTTCAGACCGGTTTTGCGAACCGGTTCAATTGATTCATTACAAAGATTCGGCTCAAATGAACAATTCCGACATCACTGGGGCTGAGTTTGAGCTCTCAATCAAATCCCAGAGACGAGGAGTAGGAAGCTCTGTGGAGACATGTAAGATGGCAGAGCTGCAGATGTTACTAGAGGAAGAAATTCCAGCCGGTAAACAAGCTCTCGTGGAGAGTTATCAGAACCTTACGAGGGTCGCGGACTACTGTGAGAATAACTATGTTCAGGTAAGCACACGCGTGTTTCTGTGTTCCGCGCTGATCTCCAGCACTGCTGTGGGGGTCGGGCAGGAAATATGGTTGTAAAATGGAAAAGCTGGGATGAACTGCTTGTGGGAGATCATTTTGAGCGCATAAAGGGTGATCTTGATCAAAAGCTTGATCTTATTCAAGTGGTTTGTTGATGGTATGTGTGATCGTTTCGGGATTTGAGTCGTTTACATTGAGGGTGTGTCTGGATACTGCTTAACTTACACATATGAAGTTTTGCTGATATCCACCAGAATCGACTCAAACTTCAGAAAGGAGGATGTGAGAATTGTCTGGTCTTCTCAACGATGCATTTCTGACTGTCTTGACGAAACAAGTTCAGGTTTCTTGCGTGAAGCGAGAAATGAATTGTCATATGGGAACATGAGAGATAAACGAGTTGAGCTAAAGTCATGTTTTAATAGATCACAGTTTATCGTATCTCGTCGTATCTGCTTCCTCAAAGCGCTGTTTGCGAAATCAAGTTTTTTTTTTTTGTTTGTTTGTTTTTTACCAGAAAAAAAAAAAAAATGAAATGTAGTTTTATTCGAATTTTTTTCAGATATGAAACAGATTTTACAGACAGCTGTTAAAAATGTCAAAGTACATCAAACTGTTCAAATGTCAAGTTTTTATATGTGCTAGTCATTAATTTCATATATAAATGTTAAAAATACATTAATATAAAATGTTATTGTAATATTAATATTTAGGCTTTATTATTTAAGTTATTATATATTACAGTATTGTGTGTATAATATATATATAAAGCTATTATATATTTAAGTTTTATTTAATTTCATTCATATAATAAGTTTTGTAAGTATAATTGCTTTTAATATTTATCTATTATTATTAACGTTTTTGTATTATTATTATTATTATTATTATTATTATTGTAAGATTTTTTTTTATTATTTATTAAACTCAAATAATATTAATTTTTCATTTGAAGGAATTTGCCTTTTAAAAATTTCAGTAATAATAAATGTTTAAAAAATACTTACTGTATTTTATGATTTTGTTTATTTTATGATCTTATTATTTGTTTGTATATTGTCCATTTATCAGTATGAAATATATATCTGGAATTTTTTTTTTTCTGGGCACAATTTTGCAGTGACAGAGCTAATTGCTAGAAATGATTGACCCCTCCTCTGTTAAGAGAGTTCAGTGCACTCTTGATTTACAGCTTATAAGGAACTTTTTAAAGAAAGTGAAATACTCTGTAACTAGTTGCATCAGATGTTTGCAAACATCTAACCCATCTCTCTCTAACCTATATTTCTCTCAAAATACTAAACACCTGTTAGAAGAGTTTAAGATTAAACCATGGATGAGATCTACTGCACTAAAACGGCACTATCAAGGTGTTTATCAAGGTGTGATTACATTCTAATTCCTTAAGAAAAAAGTTGCTCGACAGGTAGCGCAACATTTGTTCGCAAAGCGGCCCCGTCAGGTTTGATGTAAAATGGCAACCCTTTCCTCCGCATGACCGAGCACGCATTGAGTCGCACCGATACTACAGCAGCAACCGCAGAAGAAGATGACTCAGATGGGAAACCAATCACTACGTCTAGCGTTCAAGTCCCGGCTTGACAGTACAGCCTGCAGGCTACCATGTGGCTTTTTCCACCCTGTCTGTTCTTCCTCTACATCATGCCTGAGCGCAGGATGAAGGCACTTCCTGTGAATGACTGTGTCGCTGTGATGATGCAGCAGCAGATGGTGGGAGTGGGTCTGTGGGACAGCCACTGCCCCACTTTCTCATGTTCTCTCTGTGTGTTTGAGAGAGAGAGGCATGTGAAGCATGTAAGGAGTGCCGTCAAGTCGATCGTCTCCGGGGGCAGGACGGGTCACACTGCTGTTTCTAGCCTACATGTGGAAATGTTGTTCTTTCTCATTCTGCATTTAATTACAGATGACATCCAAAGACTTTGTTTTACCCAGAATCCAAAGTATGTGTCAAAGGAATAGTTGATTTACTCAATCATCATGCTGTTCCAAACCCTTGTGACTTTCTTTTTAAAGTGGAACATGAAAGGAGAAGTTTGGCAGAATGGCATTTTCTATTTTCTATACAATGAAAGTAGACCATGACTAATGGCTGTCAAACTTCGAAAAGCACCATATGCATGTCAAAAAGTCAAAAACGTACCATAAAAGTAGTCAGTGGTGGACGAAGTGCTCAAATCAAATCAAGTGCTTGATTTCAAGTTCAGAAACCCTAATATATTACTCCAGGAAATGTACAAGTATTTCTTTTAATTTATGTACTTAAGTATTAAAAGTACAAGTTGATTTACCATGTTTATAATTTTTCTAGCCAGCACTCATCAATACCTTGCCATTCACTGTCAAAACATTAAATTTCAATATACTAAAATATTTAAATTACTGATAACTCAAGTGTGCAAGCAAGTGAATAACAAAATACAAAAAAACTAGTGTTATAATATTAAGTTGCGTTAAGTTGCATTATTTTAACGTTATTTATATTTTTTTCCTTAAAGTAGCCTAATTTGTACCCTTCAAATTGCGCAGATTGAAATTGTGAATTGAAAATATGCCTAATGAAAACACATCAGTTTAGCAAAAACTCCCATATATTGCAAAAACGTTTTTATGCTTGCATGAGGTGGATTTTAAGGCAATTCAAAAAAGTATAAATTACAGCTCCGACACGGCCATCGGCCGCTCTAGGCAATGCTTGTGTTTATACCAGCTGCGCCGCGACACATTTCAGAAGTGTCCCAGAAGCGGCTCTCCGAGATGCTTCACTAAAGATACATGTCTATGTTTCCTTCGATTAAAAATAATGGCTAGTGTGGTGGCGGCAATATACATAAACCTACCAACATCCGTTTGCATGACTTATCGCGAGTGGAAAAAATTACGTTTTAGTCACATAACTTTAGTTAATGGGAATGCCGTCAATTCACAGTAGTTTTTTTATCGACATTTATAAAATATCGCAAAACTTTTGCACACATCTGTTATGGAAACCCGGCTAGTGACATCTAAATGACATAAAATAGATTTAAACAGCTCTCCAAGTTACAGCAGATTTAGTTCACAAATAACTGACAGTCATGACCGAAATAAGATATTCATTTACAATAATCAGTACATAAATTTGGTGAGTTTTTGCACCATCAGTTGTATGCGCATTCAAGCTCTGTGAATCTATCGGTTCTCAGCTTGTTTTGAGTCAGGTATGAAGACTCATGGATCATTGAATCAGTGAGTTGTCGACTTGAGTACAGCTGCAATCAGATCAAGTACCATTTGCAAATGTTCAGTGCAGTTTGCAGAACGAAATTATGAAATAGCTAATCAGCTTGTTCATGAATCGGACCATGATCAATTTCAAAGTAATGAGGAATGGTATGAAATAAAAATACTTTTTTGCTGCCCAACACTGAAAGTACTCCATATGATTCATGAGCAATATTCCAGATCTTATAAAGTGTGCAATAGCCTTGTAACGAACAGGCCACAATGACTGAAAGGAGTTATACATGGAATTGTACAGCTGTTCCAATGTTGTTGTATGGAAATGAGCAGCTTGGACAATCTGCTAAACTTCTCCTTTTGTGTTCCACGGAAGAAGTCTTCAGAGTTTGGATTTGGAATGACATGAGAGTGAGTAAATGATGACAACACGTTGGGACACTTACATTTATGGGTTATTGAAATGCAAGGTGCATTGCTTTATCCATGCATGCATTAAAGTAAAATCTCTGGTGTTTTAATGTTTGTGTTTAAAATACCCCAGAGTCCAATTTGCATGTTTGTCCAGCAACTCTTCCTCTTTTGGAATGCAAGGCAGCGTGCTGCTGTAACCTCCGTGGACAGGTTGGCTTCTGACAAGGGTGCATTAATGAACACACGCCACCTGGCTTAGTGAGAAGGACACAAACAGAAAACGCTCTTGAACAGGTGGTGGACCACCATTGCTATTAGGGGTGGGACAATAAATCGATATGGCGATATATCGTGATCCTTCTCCATGCGATACGATAATCGATATCTGGCGCCAAATATCGATATTTTAATTAATACAATAAGGTGCTCTAAATACATTTTCCTGCTCTCAGCGTCTAAAAATGTGTGGAAATCGCGGCCGCGCCATTTCCAGCTTCTTTCCAAGAGCGCTCTGAGCAACTATGAAGCGCGTTCTCTATGAAGATGGGGAAGCACGAGGAACCGAATGATAAACAGATTTTCAGACACTGTATTAGCTCTACTGCTATATATACACGTTTATGGAGATGAAAACTAAAAAACTGCCCCGGAACAGTTATCAGCGTGGACCATAGGCACCGATCACGTTATTATTGCAGAGCACACATTCAGTCATGAGTAGCCGAACCTCTCCGCTCGGATCGCAGGTGGATTTCCCTCACTATATGAGAGAGAGAGAGCGCCGCCGGTGCGTCCAGTTTTATGTGAACAACACTGGATGCTCTCCCTCTCTCACAGATATTACAAGTGCGCGTTATGCAGTGTGAACAGTGGGCACCGACCAGCAGAAACATAAATCTGCACCTATGGCATGGAGGACGAGACAAAACACTGTCAGAGCCGTAATGCGGCGCAGAAGTGTGCAGTGTGTGTGTGTACTTGCCGAGCGTCTACATTTGAAATAACCAACCTGAGCGCGCAAAAGACGCGATGTGATTGTGAAGGGCTATTTTTCCGTGCGGGGCTCCGTTTTTATGATGAGAGGAGTAGAAAGGTTGAGAAAGCACTCCAGGTAAATTTTGAAATGTACCAGGTTTGTTTGTTTTTATATATATATATATATATATATATATATATATATATATATTACATGGAGAGAGAGAGAGAGGCTATATAAGTTAAGCAGTTAAATGTGTTTGTTTACACACAGAGAAAAAGAAAAGTGTAACCTTTTAATAAGTCCAAGAATAAAATTATTAATTTACTCAACATGTTCAAATTGATTTACAGAACTTTTTTTTGCTGTTTTCTAACAGTTTGGACTTGAATAAAGAAAGAAAACTTGCACTTAACCTTTTCACAGGCATTTTGTTTAGACAGATATCGCGATATATCATTATAGGATTTTCTAGAAATATATCGATTATCGCAGAATCGCTGTATCATGATATTATCGTTATCGTGAGCCATGTATCGTGATAATATCGTATCGTGAGGTACCCTGCGATTCCCACCCCTAATTGCTATGCGCACAAATGTGAAATGGATACACAAGTTTAGTGAGGAAAGTGTTCTGATACTAAACATTTTGATGTTTCCAACAGTCATTCTTTGTTTTTCCATCTCCTAGCTGGTTTTCTGTTGAGTTTAGGTGCCCTGATTTTTTTTAACATGGCCAGATCAATGGCACTTGTTAGTCTCTGAGCATTCTGCCCTGCATGACTCAAGCACTGACTTCAGCAAACCAAGTGTACTGCAGACTAGGGTTTTCCATATAATAGGACAAGTGTGAAGATTACTGCCCACCGTTCCAGCGAGGCTTCTCTGTGGAGGATGTATTGTGTTCAGAACAATAAGTCTGATTTTATTGTGATATGAAAGGCCTACACCAGAACTTCTGTAAGAGATACTCAGCACTTGATACTGTATGTAATATACTGTTTGGATATTTTGGAAATATGTGATTGGTTCTTGTATGTGCAGAAGTCACCAACATGATGCTATGATGTTTTGTGTATTGCTATGCAATTGCTAAGAAAACTCTGAAATTGCTAGTAAATTTCACAGACAATTGCAAAAAAAAAAAAAATGAAGTACAAAATCTGAAATGGTACATTCTTGTAAAATATACTCCAATAATTTGTTGTATTTTTTTTAATTTATTTATTTTTTTTTACTACTACTATACTAGTAATAAAATGAAATAAGCTTTTTTTGATAAGTGGTCAACCGCTGAAGCACGTTCAGTCAGCTTGCTAAACAGTACTGTGAGAATATTCAGAGTTCTCTCTGATAACAGTTGTAAAATACTTTAGAACCAGACTGAGGTCATGTGTATCTAAGCTTTTCTAATCTAGCTGTTTGTCCTGTGGCCTTCATAGGTGTGGCTTGTTTCTCTTTGAATGAGTCAGTGTGTCTGAATAAGGGTGGTTCCATCTTAGGCAGATTGCTGTATCATGGGCACTGTCCTTCTCAGCCTGGACTTTACTTTTGCAGAGCTTAGGTGTCTATTTTTAATACCTTTCTCATCTGATAAGTGATTACCTTCAGACCTACACAAACTTTGACTGTTTTTGACTGATTTATGTTGCACAAACATTAAATACACTAAACTTGTTATGAGAGACGTCAATAAAAATAATTATTTGAAGTTCATTGAGTGTTTTGATTCAGTAACCGCGATGGCTTTAGTGAGTGTATTCATTGAAGGATTCATACTAGTGACTCCTGAGTTTGTGAGTTTTATTGAGTGATTCATTAAAAGAATCAGTTTATAACAGTCATTTGATTCTGAATCAGTGTACACCCTAAACCTAACCAATAGTGTTAACAAAAGCAAAAGTGAGATTAAAATGCATTTGCTGAAGCAATCATGCCATTTTAGCTTGCTTCAGCAAGTTTTTGAACTCTTTTATTGTGACTCGTGTTTCACAGGACTCATACTTTAGTGCTCTTTATCACAAGTGCAGTGCTGTACCAGGTGAGCTACTAAGCAAGTTTACTTTGTCAGGAAAGCTATACATGTGGAGATGTTTAAGTGATGCAGATGTGTTAACTGCCACTAGGGCTTGACGATATCTTCAAAATTTATATCACAATATATTTCTTAATTTCGGTCTATACGATATAATTCCAATATTGATATGAACATTATTAAAAAATGCCTCAGAAAAACTGCCAAGAGTGCCCACAACGGATATCTGTACCTACAAGCTTCTGAAAAATGAATTTGCCATGTCTATGAAACCTTCTCCTATAAAACTAGGCCCTATGTAATATTTTAGATATAAAAACAGTACAAATTAATTAATGCTCACTTTTTATTTGTATTTAGCCTTCATACAAACAAGAAATGTAAAATCACAGTAAAAATAAACATAAGAGACTCAGGCTCACCTTATTAATATTAATATATTTAAATTAAAACTATAACATAGGCTGATTATTCTTATTGATTGAAACAAAAGTGCTTCAGCCAGGATAAATAATATAAAAAGTGCTCAGAGTTTCTGCAGAAAACAGAAAAAAGTGAGCAATAACAGAAACACATGTTGCTGGAGATGGACTTATTGAAAATGCAAATTCATTCTCTGCCAGCAGGAGGCGCTTTTGGAGTGGCAGAAACAGTGATTTCCCTGGCAACGGCTGTACACAAAGCAGCGCTCCTCTTATAAACGCTGCTTTATCAGATAAAATGAAAATGCCATCAAAACTTTTCTGAGGACAGTCGGTTCCCTTCAAAGATAAATTCATGTAAAACACCTCTGATTGATTTTAAGACATGCAGCACTCATGTTTAATCAGCGAAGTTGTGGTGGGCCACCACAAATAAACCAATGTATGGAAAGCAATGGTAATGTATATTGAAATATTGGAAATGTTTAAAAATCGCCTTCGATTATGAATGCGATATTGCCTAGCTTGTCAGTGATCTACGGCTCTGTGTAGTAAATGCCGCTCCATATGAAAGCAGGTGATGGCGATTTACTACTAATCACGAAACCTGATTTACTGACTAGATGCGCATGATAATCGAATTCGATTAATTGCACAGCCCTATATTGGGATATTGAATTATTGTCCAGTCCTAACTGCCACCAGTGTTCATTTCAGCTGGAGTGAATTGTTTGTGTAGGTACGTTTTTGTAGTTTGAGGCACGTTTTTCCATTGAGCCTATACATTTTTTAAATATCTTTTAGTGCAGACTGCAGTCTCACAACCCTGGTCTAATGCAAAGATTTTCATGCATTTAAATGTGGCTTTACCGTCAAACTACTTTTTGGGGCCACTGCATGCTTAAGTTGTGTATGGGTGTCATTGAGCGTCGTCATGGAAATGGACACAATAACCCCCCAGATGTCTCTGTTTACGGAATCGAGGTCAGAGGCTAGCGCAGTTATCCTGGGAGATACAAGACTTTACCATCGCTAGCTCAGCTCCGGCTAACATATGTCCTGGAAAGTGGCGTTAGCATTGCTCATGCCAGTACCTAGATTACGCCACAAGACTATAATCCTTCTCTCACTGGCATCCTCTAGCAAAGCCACATCAGTAAATCCTACAAATACTCATTATTTTTCCTGGTGGAGATCCTCAGCTGGCCCTTCACCCAGGCAGTGTTGCGAACCAGCATGTGCTTGGGGGGGGGGGGGGGGGGGGGGGGGGGGGGGGGGGGGGGGGGGGGGGGGGGGGGGGGGGGGGCTCTTGAATGCCCCTTCCTGTGATCAGACACGGCGATTACTACCCAGTGGCTATAACAGATTAAAGAGCCATCAGAGGCCTGTAATTACAACCCTGCTTCTTTGGCCTTGACTTCCATCTGTTCTTTTACATGAAAGAATTGACACAAAGGACACACACTTTGGACTCTTTAAAGGGCTAGTCACCCAAAAATGGAAATTCTGTCGATATATACTCCTCATCAAACATTCCAAATGTGTATGACTTCCTTTCACTTTAGAGATAGCATGTGAAGGACGGAGCACAGATGAATGCAACAGATGGCTCCATCTCGAGACAGACTCTTTAATATAAGTTTTTAAGAAACAAGGCTGAGTGCTAAACTCCTGTCGCAAAAAAAAAAAATAAAATGAATAAATAAAAAAAAAAAATAGTGTTTAACCTTTTTATGATTAATATGGTAATTTGCAGGCAGTGCAAAAAGATGGCCACTGGAGTGTTTTTTTTTTTTTTTTTTTTAAATATTGAACTGATTTGTGAGTCTTCGACTCTTCGATTTGTGAGTCTTCTACGATTAGATAACAGCAAAGCCTGTCATTTTGTTGTTGAGAAAAGTCATGAAATGATTTAAAAAATAAATAAATAAATAAATAAATAAATAAATAAATAAATAAATAAAAATTGAGAACCTCTTAAGAGTTTTTTTTGTTGTTTTAAGAATTGCACTTACGAACTTCTTGGAATTTATCTTTATCTAAATTCTTTCATAAGATTTCCAAGAATCCAGTCCCTGTTCTTATTTAGTTGCATTGTGCAAAATAGTAACTTGGACTTTCATTCTAATTTTTTCTTTTTTGCTTCATGAGAATAAGCTAGGAACAGTGTGAGTAAATGATGACAGCATATTCATTTTTGGACAAACTGAGCCTGTAAATGTTAGTTTGCATTGCCTTAGAAAATACCAAATTTGTTGAGTCAGTGTGTTTAAACCCTGTTGGTGTTTGTTGGGTTGGTGTGAAAATGACTGTATGTTTCCCGTCGTTCTAAATCTAACAACCAACAGGATGTTTGCTGGCCGTTTGTTAGGGCAGAGTGAACTGGCCAGTATTATAAACGCAAAATATTTTCAAAACCGACTAGTTGATGGGTTGCGTAAATGACTAATTCACTAATTGGTCTTTAAGGGATATTCCAAATTAGTCTTTTATCATTGACTCACCCTCATGTCATCCCAGATATATAATGACTTACTTTCTTCAGTTGAATACAGAGATTTTTAGAAAAATAATCCATCTCTGTGAGTCCTATATGGTGCAAATGCATAGGTGCCAGAATTTTAGCACTCCAAAAATTACATACCGTCATAATGAGAGTAATTCGTACCCCAGTGGATGAATCGATGTCTTCTGAAGTGAAAGCATAGGAGTGAGTAAGAAACAAAAATACTAATATTTTAACTCTAAACCATCAGTTCATCCGGGTTATGGATTGCTGATTACTAATCAGTGTTGTTACTGTTAACTTAAATTATGACTATTACGATTTTTTCGTTCACTTGACATGAAGCTGAAATAAACATCAAATATAAATACTAAATGAAAAACTTAACTGTATAAAACAGAAATTAGAAAAAGTAAAACCGAAATAAAAATAAATTAAAGCTAAATAGAAATTCAAAATATTAATAAATACTGTAATATTTATACTACAACCTGATAATGATGGTTGTGTGTGTGTTTTGAATGGACTCTGAAGGCCCGTTCACACCAAGGATGATAACTATAAAGATAATGATAAAGATATAGTTAAAAAAAAAAAATGGTTCTCAATGGTTTTCACCGCAGCTATAATGATAAAGGGACAGATAAACAGTATCATTGGAATCACTTTCAGAATGAATTTTTTTTCCAGCTAATGAACGATAAAACATTGACACCCAATCAGAATCAATCCTGCTATAACAAGCTTGAGAATTTAAAGTGGCAGACAAGAATAAACAGATGATATCATTTGCTGCTGTGGACGCTAATATAGTTATCTTTATAGTTATCATTCTTGGTGTGAACGGGCCAACATTAAGAGATGTATTATATTTTCCAATAAAAAAACAAAAAAAAACAAAGGAATTTTCTCTTTTGAGTTTACTGTCCCTTTAAGGAAACCCTGAGTAATCAGACTGGTGTCAGCGTTTATTAGAGGATGGTTACGTAACGTGTTCTTGTATTCCAATATAGACAAACATTATGGATTGGAAAGCAGTGATCTCGAAATATGTTCTTAAGACAAGAGTTTTACAACTGCACACTGTCTAAAATCTAATGCATATGCTAAATAAAGCAGTTAAAAATATTGAAAGTGAAACAATAATATAGTAGCACTTTAAAGATTCAAATTATTAACATTAGTTTTGCATTCGGTATCAGACTATGGCATTTACTAATCTAGGTTATTGTTAATTTACATGCTATTGTTGATTGTTAATTCATGTTTGTGCACAATAGATTAACTAATGTTCATTCATACAGCTTGAAATATAAGTTGTTGAACGACTTGTGAGCGACTAGTGGATTAGTTTAGTATAATGGTGAACTAGTGTCAAAGCTGAGGTCTTTACAAATGCTAGAATGCCACTACACCCACAAACACAAACTTTTGGATGTGGCATATCCCTTTACCACTTCCTGTCAGAAGAGCAAAGCAGAGGGGGCGTCTTCACAAGGGTTACGTAGTGTTAATAAGGGACATTCCTAGCATTTTTTCACCTGATATTCCGAGTGCATTTCCCTCAAGATATGTATTAGAACAGAGTGAGCTTGGCTGTCAGCACTACAGGAAATCCAAACAAATCCCCTCATTCTGCTCTTGAAGAGGAGAGTGTTTTGACTTGTTCTTCAGAATGGAGATGAATTCAATGCAGAACTTTTTTTTACCGGGTGCACATTACAAACTGTTCTTCAAGGCCTGAAAGAAATTAAATCTGAGTGCCAAAACACTTATCGGCCCCGTCCAAGAAAATGCTGTCTCAGACCTGAGTGTCCAAGAGAACTACTGTTCCTTCCTGTGGTCTCCTGAATCCCTCCAGTCTGCAGGGTGGAGTGTCCCTCCTGATACTCTGACTCTTCTCTAGGGAGGAAACGTAGGCTTTTCCTTCCTGTGCACTTAGAACCAGGAAAAGAACAGTTTACCTACCCTATGCCTCATTTCATGGAAATTGTGGAGTCGAATGTTAAACAAATGTTTTGGGTTAAGCTTAAAGGGGTAATTCACCCAAAAATGAAAATGCTGTCATAATTTACTCACCCTCAAGTTGTTCCAAACCTGTATGAGTTGCTTTCTTCTGCTGAACTCAAAAGAAGATATTTTGAAAAATGTGGGTAGCCAAACAATTTCTGGCCCCCATAGACTTCCATGGTATTTTTCTCACATTTTTGGATACCTACATTCTTCAAAATATCTTATTAAAATATCTCTTATTTTCCACATAAGATAGAAATTCATACAGATTATAGAACAACTTGAGGATAAGTAAATGAAGACGCAATTTTCATTTTTGGGTGAACTATCCCGTTAAGAAAAAGAACTGCAGTTGTCACTTAGTCTTGCGATTGGTCAGATGAATCCCTTATCTTGTCAATAGACGTCACACTGACTTACAGGATGTTGCCTTGGAATTTCAGCAATTTGTTGGTGGGAAGTTGGCATTTAATGCGATTCTCCAAATTTTCTAAAAGGTAATTTTTAACGCTGTTAATTGTGTTATCCATTGTTCAACAAGAGAGTGTTGTGTTTATCCCCTCCACCTTTTGCCTTTTCTTATCTCTGGGTCTTTGTGTCTGTGACCGTAGAAGAGATAAAAGGAGATTGATACTCTTGTCTTCTGGAAAGTTTTAGGAGATTTCTGAATTGGGTCCACAGGTCAATGACAAATACGATTTGTCCACAATAAAGAAAATATAAAATTGTTAAAAATCTAGTTTAAAGAAAAAAAAAATGTTATGTTGGTTTCATAAAATTTCCTATTGTTTTGAGAAATGTTTATACTATTTTAAAGAAAATATTAAATTGAATATCTCTAAAATGGTGTTATGTAACCGTAATATACTGTATACTAATGTTCAAAAGTTTGGGGCCAGTAAGATTTTATTTTATGAATTTTTTTTTTTTTGGAAAGAATTAATACTTTTATTTAGCAGTGATGCATTAAATTGACCAGTTGACAGTAAATGTTTATAATGTTGTTAAAAAAAAAAAGATTTCGATTTCAAATTAATGCTGTTTCTTTGAATTTTTTATTTATCAAAGAATCCTAAAAAAAAAAAAAATGTATCATGAATTTCTTGAAGCTGTTTTTTGTTTTCAATACTGATAATAAAAAAAATGTTTCTTATGCAGCAAATCAGCATATTAGAATGATTTCTGAAGGATCATGTTACTCTGAAGGCTGGCTGCTAATAATTCAAATTTGCCATCACAGGAATACATTAAAATATATTTAAATAGAAAAAAAAAATATTAAAATATATTTAAATAGAAAAAAAAATATTAGGCTACTGTTTCTACTCCCTAATCAAATAATGCAGCCTTGCTGAGCATAGGAGACTTCTTTAAAAAAAAAAAATACTGACTTTTTGTTTTTTGCTACAATCTTGTCATAGGAAAGTTAAATGATGAAAATTTTTAAGAGACACAGTTATAGGTTCTGCAGGGGTCTCTCAGTTTTGTCCTGGCTTCAGGCCTCCAAAAGTAATATCATTTGTATTGTCTGAATGCATGTTTAATGTATTTTTGAATACATCAAAATTGCACAGTCACAGTTATGGTGCTGACATTTGCATGGGCAAGCACCACTGACATTTTCTTGAAAACATCAAAAAATCCTTTTATCCGCCTTACACGTACATTTCTGTTAGCCGGATGTGGACTATGAGATTTGCAGACGCCTCATAGGGAAAATTCAATCAACAGAACAGCTATAAAACAGAATTACAACAGAGTCTGATAATAGTACCGTACATCCAGACTGGAAATGGACCAAATGTTCTGTTTAAGAGATATGAGATTACAACCTGCCTTTATGGCACATTCAGTCCTTTTAAATTGTCTTTAGAGAATGTTGGATCCTATTCACACATTTTGTTTAGCACCATTAAAATGAAGTTTGTATCTTCTGACATGTGGACGGGGTTTAAAATGTTCAGCTTTTTGTTTTCAGCTGAGCGCCCTGAACTAGTGTATAGGCAGTATGAACATGCACTTAAAATAGCCTGACATTTGACCGAAGAACAGCTCTGCTCCATGTTTCAGTGGAACATCTGTACAACAATATTATTTCATACCGTCATCACATAATTTGCAATGGGGAATGCCTGTGGAGCCGTTGTCCCCATGTGCAAATGTCGTCTTGTGTATGTTCATGTATTTAATAAAGACGGAATGTCTTCTCTAACAAACTACTTCTGCTGTTTTATCACTCTCTGGAGGAAGCACTTCTTCATTCTTTCAGGCAGGAACTCTACAACACATCTGGCCCATATTTTCCATTCCAAAAAAGCCTAGACTATTTTATATGTGATAAAACTAAATCTTTTCTCTGTTGATCAGATCTTTTATTAAATATATGATTAATTTCATTATAAAACTGCGTTGTCAAAATGCAGACCATGGTTTCCTCTTCACAACAGGTGCTTTAGTAATGTTTTACCTGCACATGTATCGGGTTTGATGTCTTTTCACAGAAGATCTTGCATGACAGATTGTTTACCTCAATGATATCTCGGTGTACCACAGAGGTAGGCCAGATGGAGAACTGAGAAAATACCACAATTAAAAAAATGAGTTTCGTTTCTGTGCGCTTGTGGTTAATGCAGTTTTTTTTTTTTTTTTTTTCATTCTGTTTGTTTCAGAACAGTTTTGCTGTTCAGAATTCTTTAAAAGGTGGCATCCACAGTGTAGGTGAAAGATAAGACCAATTTTTTTTGCAGTACATTTTTTTTTTTTTTAATTATCCTATAATGTTTATAAAGAACCAAAATACAAGTAACTTTGTTTTATTTCAGCTTTTGACAGACAATACTAAATAAATACATATAATTATTACCTATAAGACATAAAATACATTATTATTATTGCAAATATATATATATATATATA
>CM077262.1:22080804-22093304 GCA_039654775.1 Spinibarbus caldwelli | reverse complement strand
CTGTCATTTAAAGGGATAGTTCACCCTAAATTTAATTTCTGTCATTATTTACTCACTGTAATGTTGTCCCAAACCTGTATGTATTTCTTTCTTGTACTGAACACAAAAGATGATATTTTGAAAAATGTTTGTAACCAAACAGTTGCTGGTCCACATTGAATTTGATAGTAGGAAAAAAATACTATGGAAGTCACTGTGGACCAGCAACAGTTTGGTTTTCCATGTTCCTCAAAATAGCATTTATGTTCAGCAGAAGAAAGAAACTCATTCAGGTGTAAAACAACTTTTGAGTGAGTAAATGGTGGTATAAAAATAAAACACTATGACAGAACTGACAGACAGATTACAGATTTTTTATTTTTGGGTGAACTATTCCTTTAACTTTAATAAAACAACAAAACACAGAGAAAAATCACTCACTATTCTTGACTGAAGAACTTTAATACAGTTGCTTTAGGAATCAGTCTATATAGTGTTTTATTTTTATATTTGTTCATTCAATTTCTTGAATACTCCTGCTAAATACACCTATTGTACCTGAAAATAAAGCACTGTTCGTTTTATTTGTATATTATGTGTAGTTGTAATGTGCATCTTTGTTCTTATTTTTAATAACAAAGATAAAATAATGACAAAGATTTTTATCTTCGCCCACTTTGGCCTAAATATCTACCATTCTTATTTTATTTTATTTTATTTTATTTTTTGTTACCTTGAGAGGCTTTGTCTTTATAATAGGGAAATAAGTTTGGCTGTAATGCTCAGACAACTTGCAAAATAGTAAAACCAACATAACAAAGAATCGTGATAAAACCTTGAATCGTGATATTTCAAAATAATAAAAAAAAAAAATCGTGATATGATATTTTTTTCATATCGCCCACCCCTAAAAAATATATATATATATATATATATATATATATATATATATATATATATATATATATATATATAGATATAGATATAGATATAGATATAGATATATAGATATATAGATATAGATATAGATTCAGTCAGTGTGGAAGAACTTGACTGGTCTGCAGAAAGCCAAGTCCTAATCCAAGCTGAACACCTCTGGTGTGACTTTAATTTCAAACACAGTGTACACACACACACACACACACACACACACACACACATATATATATATATAGTGTATATGTGTGTGTACACTGCCCTCCAAAAGTTTGGAAACACCCCTGGCAAAGTGTGATTTTGGATGATATCAGCATAAATCCTTATCATTTTTTGGTGCAAATACAGTACATTAAAGTAACTTGACATTATCATTGAAGACTAGCAATAATAATTTTCATTTTGATTACTTAATTAATTAATTAATTAATTAATTAATTAATTACAAATTGTTACAATTATTGTAATAACAAATTATTTTTAATGTTATATTCCATTTATTTACTTTGTTTGGAAATGTATGACTCCAAGGCAACAACAGTTTTCAAATATGTAAAATGATTTTTTGAAAAAAAAAAAAAAAAACTCAATTTCTAATTCTAAAATATTTTAAAACTTTGTAAAATTAGAAAAAAAATGTATAACATAACAATATAAAATGTATATATGCTAGTGGTCGACCGATATATCGCCAAGGCCGATATATCGGCCGATATCTGGCATTTTTCAAACATCGACATTGGCCGATAAATCTTTCCTGTTTGGCCGATGTGTTTGAGGCCGGACTTTTATTTTGACGGCGCTGAGAGCGGCAACGCCTGAGACCAGTGCTCACATTCTCCCTAGTTTGCTGACATTGTTAACAGTTCTGTCTACGGATAGAAGCATGTCTAATACTCAGATAGAACTGTTAAACAAATGAACTAAACGTATACAAAAAGTATTATAATGGTTGATTTTATAATATTAGTAACAGAAAGGCAAACATTAAAATAATTTCTCATTTGGCATCAGCATTCAGCAAATACGCATTATATCATTTAAACAAATCTTTGAATGACTAATGAACATTTAATTTCACAAACGCTGTAAACTTAGTCGAATCCAGTTGTGAGATCTTGTAAATGCGCAAGTGTGCATTTGTATCCTGCATGATCGTGTGTGTGCTCTGCGTGATGGTCGGTCCGTGCGAATTGAATGCTGACAGGAGGAAATGCATGATCAACAAACTTTAAACTCGGGATTTCAAATTATGCTGGGCTTTATGCATTTACCCACTGTCATATTCATGTTATTTACACTGTGTGCTGTATGTAAAATGACTGTTAACTTTATATGAACAATATGATTCCCAATGCTCACAAACTTCCCAGAATACTGAGTGCCCTGTTAGTTACAGTGTTTACTTCCTTTTAATTATATTTTTATTAAATATTTATTTATTTGTGAAAAATACTTTGTCATCTAAAGTATAAGTATGTTTATTTTACACATTGATTTTTTTTTAATCCATTTTCAAATGATTTCAAATTTCTTACATATTAATTAAAATGAATAAAATTATATCGGCTGTAAATTGGCCATCAGCCACCCTGCTTTCCAAGATATCGGCATCGGCTGTCAAAAAACCAATATCGGTCGACCACTAAAATATATATATATACATATATAATTGTTGTTTTTTTTTTCTCTTGGCAGTCAGGCCCCGACCCCTTGGTTGAGAATGATTGGATTAAGTAGAAAACTGTGAATATCTGTAAATATTCCACATTACTATGTCCACCCACCTTGACAGGAAATTAAAGATACCACAGCAGCAGACCGCTTTACAACGAAGCAGTTTAATAAACAATAATGTAGCATGTGAGAAAGGAAATGTTTACACTTCCGATGATTTCAAATGTGTGAAACTAATTCAGATATGTACCAACATGGCCCTGAAATAACAACTATTTTACAGTTTTGATTGAATATTTAGTTTGCTCACAAACTACATAAGTTGCTAATTTTTATCAAATCCAGTGACTTGACTATTGCTTTGCTTACTGTAACAACTTGTTACCCTGTAAACGTGGCTGTTTTCCCCAGTCTGATTAAAAACATGCACAGTTTGTCTTCTAGAAGTTGCATTGAAACCAGGCAGATAGGAACGATTTTACCCAGCTATTTTTGCTTATATATGAGACAGTCCGTGGGCAGTTTGTAGGAGGTCTGGCTGAGACTGAAGTGAACGCTGTTATTGTTAAAATGTGAATTAAGGTGTATTTCTGACCTTCATCTGCAGGCACAGGATAAGAGGAAAGCCTTGGAGGAGACCAAAGCCTACACCACCCAGTCTCTGGCAAGCGTGGCCTATCAGATCAATGCCTTAGCTAACAATGTCCTGCAGTTGTTGGATATCCAGGCCTCGCAGCTGCGCAGGATGGAGTCCTCCATCAACCACATTTCTCAGGTCAGATACTTTCGCTTTTTAATATATCTCTCTCGCTCCATCTCATTTCCCTTGCTTTGCCCTTGTCTGTCTAAAGATTTCATTAGTTGGTTATTTTCTTTAAGGACTGTCTCCATGTGAATGAATGTCTGTCTCTCACAGTGACTGACTAGTTAATATCCGTCTTGTTTTCGGGTCGCCTCTTTTGTACCCGTTTCTCTTTCTTCTTCGCATATGCATCTCTATAGTTAATTTGGTCATTGTGGAGACGTAAAACTCTCCCATGGAGTGCAAATCTTACCACTTCCATATGGTGCTGTTGGTTGCTACAGGCTTCTGTCAAACCCACTAGTTGCTGGTGCTACCAGCCAACGATGTACTAAAAACAAAATATATTGTTCCTTTGCATTTGTGAAAAATTTTGCATACAGATGACAAAATGATCAAATTGACCCCATTCACATAGATCTGCGAAAACGACTATCACTGTATTATGCATGCCAGGCTAGTAAGTGGCAATGTCACTTTGTAAAGAAACACTACGCATCTGCACACATACCTATAGACTGAGCACATAATACACATGAGTATGACGTCACTGGTTTTACAAATTTGCGTTTGTGTAGTTTGCATGGAGACAATAACGCTATAATTTTCAAAAACGTAAAAGTTTGCATTTTCAGGACCCCAAAACATTGTTAAAGTTTTTAGTTTTTTGTAAAACGTTTTCAGTTTTTATTTGAAATTATGCCGTTTAAATGCTCCTTATGTAGAAAGCTATTCAACTTACAATTCATTTAAATATAGTTTGATGTTAGCATGTTGCTATGTTAATGGTCTGTTGCTCTAAAAAATACTTAAACCACTCAACATTTGGGTAAAATAGCCAATGTTTTGATAAATATTTTTTTCCCTGCTGATTGACTAAATGTAGACTAGGGGTGACCCCGAATAGTCGACGATTCGATGCTTTGATAGGAGGAGCCCGATTCGACTACCAATCTCACAGTCGAATATTCGTGGGGGGTTATGATCATGCCATTTTTGCCATATGGGGTGCTCAATGTCTGATTTCACATAGAACTACCGGTTTTCTCCCAATAAGTTAATTTACAGCCTATTAAGATAATTTTGTAAATAAGAATCTGAAAAGAAAGAAGCTTTTAATAAATATGCGTGAATAAATCCAACCATCCCTATAGATTTAAGTTTCACTTAATCCAACATCTTGGTGGCAAGGATTTAAATCTTTAACAAGACAGTAGGGATGCGTGGTATACTGACAAAATACCGGTATATATTATATTTCAAACGGTACGATATAATAATTTTGCTCAATTCGGTATTTCATACGCTGCTGTTGCGAAGTGCACCTGTAGGCGGCAGTGCTTCCCAAATTGCTGCGCAACCGGTAAATGTGACAACAACAATGCGATGGATCAAACAGATGAAACTCTATCAACGCACCTGAAATGAATAAATAAAGAGAACAGTAGAAGTGAAATATGGCATTACTTTGCATACAAAACAGATGACAAATGTGAACTAACGGACCTTACTGCAACTGTATGGAGCGTTGATATAGTAAAATTGCCACAGGAGGCAACACATCAAACCTTAAGCATTTGCCACTCGCTCATCCTGATCTTTTCAGAGAATTAAGAGATCGACAGGTGAGTGCATCATTCATAAATTAAGATTTAATTTAAACTTTTATTGATAACTGATCAACGCACATTCAGATGTGATACAGTAAGCTCAAATGTGGATGTGTGACACGCTAGAACCAGTGAAGTTTTGGTCAAGTAATATATGCACTTGCATTTCATACAGTAGAATATTAATTGAATTTGAATTAAGCAAGAGTTTTGCTATATTAATTTTAGTATCAATGATATGAAGGGAATGTTTCTGCCGCGCTGCCGACCGCTAATATGAAGCAGCCGAGAGAGTGAGATTTATATCTGAGAGAGAGAAATAATGACGTGATTTTGAATATTACTTTGATTGTTAGAATAACACTTTACAATAAAGCAACATTTGTTGCATTAATTGTGTTATTTCAGTTGTATTTTTTTCTTCAAACTCAGTCAGAATGTAACTTATGTTCCCAGTAGGTTTTTTGTTACATTTTGAGACGTTTTTTTTGCACTACGTGTTTGCACTGAAAAGATAAGAAGATTTGAATACATTTTCATTGTATTACATGTTATATATATATATAATTATATAATATATAATATATATAATATATATATATAATTTTTTTTTTATATATAAATATATATATATATATATATATATATATATATATATATATATATATATATATATATATATATATATATATATATATAATTTTTTTTTTTTTATATATATAATTTTTTTTTTTTTTTTTTGCCAACATCATAATGTAACCTATGTTCCCTGTAGGTTTTTTGTTACAGTTTGATACAAAGGTATTAAGATAATAATTATTATTATTATTATTATTATTTTAATAAAATTGTTTATCTCTTCAGTGCGAGCAGGACATACAACAATGCAGAATATTAATAACTATGACAGGGACTGCCACATACATAACATTATAATGAGAACACAATTATAATAAAACGCTGTGAATTTTTAGAGTTTAGTTGCCGTGTTTCTGCACGTTGTTGCGTGAAGAACGTGTCCAAACAAAGGAGTTCATTCAGAGCCGCGCAGACACGTTCATGTGCATTTGGGACATTTTGGGCAGATAGCCTATAAGTCGTAATATTGTAATAAATTAGTTAAATCCTATTTATTAAAAACCTGCTATCAAATGCTTCACTCTACTGGTCATCTTCAGTGCACGCAGCTCAAATGCAGAACATTAATAACTACTGTCATATACATAACTTTATATTGAGAGCAGTATTGTAAAAAAAATGTTGTGAATTCTTAGGGTTTCGCTGACGTTTAATGTTAACTATCTTTTAATCAAAACATAAAACATTATTTTTGTATCTGATCCATTACACACTTTTCCCTGTGTGTTAACATCAATAATTATGACTGTTTAATGTCTGACTTGACTGTTGGTAATGTATTTTGCCCCCGCCCCCAAACATATGATTCGTCTATCAGTCGACTATCAGCAAGATTTGAAAATTCAGATTCGACGATGAAAATCCTTAGTCTGGGACACCCCTAATGTAGACTGTATGTTTAGTCTTTTTACTGAGCTCATCACAATGCAATCTGATATTGAATTGTTTACAAAGGATACATGCAATAAGGTGTTTTTGGAAGTAGCATAATATACTGTTGACTGTTTGCAGCAGTGGCAGTAGGTATATCTCACTAGGCTTTTGAAAATAACTTTAAAAAATAGAACTCTTATGTTTGAAATATGGTTTGTTGGCATTTTTGAGGGTTCATTTCTTGTTCATCAGAAATGTCCATCAAAAATCAGAATTGCGGAAAAGTTCAGCTTCTTATGACATTGTCAACAAGACCTTCAACCATCTAAAGATTCTCAGAATTAGATCCCTTATTCGACAAACGCCAGTTCTGTCTTTCTCACCCTCATAGCACAAACACTGCCCTCAGTGAAGCACTAAACCCAGAATTACTAGACTGATATAATCTGCCAATCACATTAGAGCTCTAATCAGCAGATGTTGATGGGATTAATCAGCGTACAGTGGAGCGTATTTTCAAGTCTTGTCTCCATTCATATGTGTGTCTGGAAATGACTATGGGCTTTATGAATGGCTCTAAGACAGGCTTATTAAGATGGTCAACAGAGGCCTTTTCTCTTTTCACACAGTCTCCACTTACAGTGTCAATCATGATTCTCTCCAAAGATGGATATGGGAATAATAGGACGGTTATGTTAAAAACAGGGTGTTGGCTGTGAGCTGGCTTTCTGTCATAGAATGTTGTACTAAAGGTGGGGGGAAAAGTTATTCACTGATGCATCAGTATTCTGAATCACTCCACAGAAAACTGTTACTGGAGGTCCACCTTCCAGAAGAGTTTAGTTAGTCCTCAGACACACCTGAACCAGCTAATCAAGGTCTTCAGGATCACTAGAAACTTCTGGGTAAATGTGTCAGAGCTAAACTCTGCAGGACAGTGGCCCTTTAGGAGCAGAATTGTCACGGTTTAAGAGAACTGATTTCAGACAAAATGATTCTCAAAAAGACTCTCTGTCTGTGAGAAACATCTAGTCATCTCTGTAAATAGTAGTAGTTCCTAAAACAAACCGTAATCCTGTAGCCTCAGTGCTATTTGGCACAGATCAGTCATGACTGCTCTATTCCACTGGAAGGTGACTAATGGCTATAAAGTGGCTCTAATCTCTCGGCAGAGGCACACCCAGAGCTTTGCTGACAGAGGATGTTCCCATCTTTACAGCATTTCTCGCTGTTCCCTCTTCCTCTGACTGCCTATTAGACAGACCGCACTGCCAGCATGTGGCCAAATTAGATTAGAACATCAGTGCTGCAGACTAATGGACCAGCAAGCCAGGCCTGGAGTTCACTGTTTCTATCACAGATCCACACTGAATGTTTTGAGTCGTGTTATCACGGATATGTCGTGTTGGAGCCGGCCCTGACCCTGAGCGTGGGAGGCTGAAGTGCTGCTACCTAGACCAGCACATGAAGTGGCTGCTAAGAGACTGTGAACAATCAGCGCTTTGTCTGGCCGGCTGAAGACTTGGCAGAACACAAGGAGTCTCGTTTTGCTGTTTTCCCTCCTCATAGCTGCGAGTAAATCCGTGTCTGTCTGTTGCATCTCTGATGAGCTACAGAGGTAACTAATTAAAGGCAGCTCTAAGTGCAGCATGCTTGGAAATGATTCCATGCGTATCCCATCAGCATCTACGGTCTCCCATTAACTCACGATGATAGGTTCCTCTCAGGGCACTTGAAGTCGACATGACATCCAAATTGACCCCTGTCTTAATACATGTTCCTTGTTTGCACGATTCATAAGTAACAATTTTTCCAAAGGAAAAAGTTGCGTCTTTGTAATGTTTCATCAGAAGTGAAGTACGTGCTCATCTTCTGCACAACCATTTTCAGTGTGTAAATGCATCTAAATGCCACTTCAGATGCATTGCAAAGATACATTTTGTTGATACTGATTTCATTTGCTTGGTAACAGCCCAAATGCAAGAATTTAACTTAAAAGATTATGCACACTTTTAGAAAAAATGGCTTAAAGGTAAAAATGCCCATAAAACTTGTTGGAAAAGACTAATTTCTATCACTGCTGTGAACTGACCACACAGAATATGAAGAATATCAAAAAAATTCAGGAGTCACCTTTCCATGGTAATCTTTAAGATACCAGCACAATAACACACTCAGCAAAATATCGTCTAATTATCGTTATCGATAAAATCCCCGAAAATATCAAGACATCATTTTTTGCCAATTTCGCACACCCCTAATTCATGTTATTTAATTTATATAATTATTTATTGATAATAATTGTTGAAATCAATATTATTAACACTTTTGACTTGTAAAGGCTGAAATGTAAAGTTTATCATTTTACAAAACTTTTTGTTTTTGTGAAAACTTGTATCTGAATTGTAAATTATGCTTTTTACAGTCATTTTACAGTTTAATATGGTACTATAGACATTGCCCTACCCCGCTCATGTGGTATTAATTTTATTTGTGCAGGTCTTAAAAAAGGTCTTAAAAAGTGTTAAATTTGAGCTTAAAAATCCTGCAGAAACCCTGGACAGTGTAAACATGCTTTCCTTTGGGGTGAATGCAGCTTGGTTTTGCATCAGTGTCAAGCAAACCTCCACAGACCATAAAACGTATCTGCAGCATCTCGAGTCTAAATCCAATTGCTCCCAAGTCCATGACAACTCCAGAACCATAAAAAATATGGTCTTGGACTCAAGACCTGAGTCCAGTATCGAGGACTACACAACGTCTACCATTTCCTGTTTTTCACTAAAGTTGGGTTTGATTGATCTGTCCCAACTTTAAAAGTTGCATGTTTATCCATGAGTATTTTCAATTAGGAAGTGAGAGAATTCCATGTTCTGAGTTGTCTAGAATGTAGAAACACTTCTGTATTCCTTGTTACGCTGTGGAATTATGAGCATAAAGCTCTGTTTTGTGCTACATCTCTACAGACTGCAGAATTTATGCCTTGCAGGGAGATTCTGGACACTTGAATGTTCCATGTGAAATGCAAATAGTTAGCTTTGCACTTTGAGTTAGCAAGACAGACTACAAATTCTTTCCGTCTCTATGTCTTCATCTCTCCTGACATCTCCCTTGGTGTGCTCTTGGCAGATGAGTTTCATACAAACAGGAAATGGAGCTCTAGATATAAGATTGTAGGGAAGACCTGCCTCCCCTGTGTTTCCTGACAATCAAGTATGGCCAAAATGTGTCATTTTGGAATGAAATTATGTGAACTGTGACAGTTAAAGAGGTTTGTAGGGGCTATCAATCATGTGATTTTTGCCCAGCCTCATGACCGACTGGATCTCAGTTGGAACATGTTTCCCACACAACCTACAAGTCTCTGAAACTTCTTATCTTCTTAATCGTTAGAGATACAGAGAGCAATTCTATAACTGTCCAGTGCTTTTCCCAGTGGAATGACTTCAATCCATTTGGCAAACAAAGCACAAAAAAGTTCCATACATTGGGGTGCTTTTTATACGTCCACATAACCTGATGTTGACTACAATGATGTGATTCTGGAATGGAAGCCTCTCATGCAATTTGCTATGACTATTGCCAAATAGAAGAAAAGAGAGAGAGATTGAGGATAAAGCATAGTTTATAGCTCTTAGTTGAAGAACTGAAGCTCTCTCTCTCTCTCTCTCTCTCTCTCTCTCTCAATCAATCAGTCAATCAATCAATGAGGTCAGTTGGCTGAGAAGAATCGCTACGAAGTTTGCCACAAGGTTGTCATAACACTGTTTTGATATTGTCCCAATGTTGACACTTTCAGTAGTCGAACAGGTGAAATATGACTAAATTTTAGTGCCAAAACTGAAATTAAAAACTGATTTGTTTAAGGGCAAACATTGGTAGGTGGCTCTTGTTCCTCTCAGCGCACTTGAAGTCAAAATGGCATTTAAATAGATCCCAAAAATGACTTTCATAATGCATGTTCGCTGTCTTATTTTGCATGAAGGGCATTGATTGGTGGCTGCTAGTCAGCTGGTCAATTAACAAATAGGACTGTTGTGAAGTATTTGACTATCGATGGTTCTGCTAAGACCTTTGGTGTGTAGTTACTGCTATCTGTCAATCTCTTTTATCCTCTGTTGATTCCTCAGCCTCACTCATGTTATTTACTTGATTGTGTCCAATCTGGACACGTTAACCTTGTGCATTCGAATTATTTTCAAACAGGAGCAACAAGAGATTATATTTGTCTCAGCAGATTACACTAGTCTTAGCTGTTCACTGTTGGAAAGCTCAAATCCTTCTTATCATAACATTGTCCAGTTGTTTTTTTTTTATAGTAATCAGAAAGTTTAGATTCATATAGTCCACATGAAGTCCATTTTTAGTAGACCTGTGAAATGATTTTGCACTTATCTTTCTTGTACGTACGTTGATGCTTCTTCAACTTTGTTGTGCATGAGGTTGATTTGAACTTTTTTCTTTTGTAATATGCAACCATATACTCTTCAACCAATTTCTGCAAAGTAAAGGCTCAGTTTTGAAGAGGCTGGCTCCTTATTCATATTACTTACAGCAAGCGTTCATCTGGCTCGCTGTAGAGATAGCAGTCCTCAGATGCTCGCGGTCACCCTGTCGGAGAGAAGCCAAAGCCAGATGGAGCATAACACAGCCGTAAATCTGTGAAGGGAGCGCCTGTCCTCACCCTTCAGCTGTGCTCGTAATGTTGTTAGTGAGCTGCAGTCTAAACTAACTGAACTGCATCCTCGCTTTTAATCAACAAGTGTTTCCGTTTAGTGCTGGATATGCGACAAAGAGCTGTGCTACACGCATGGTTTGTTTTCTCCTGCGTTGTATTGGTTATTAGCTACAAATGATGATTCACGTTAATTAGCCTGATGTGGGGCTTCAATTGTTACAGTAGAGAAGAATAAAATAGTTAAACAAAATAAATAAATAAAACATTAGGGTGTGGTCCGTTCTCATTTCAGAAATAATCGTGTGGTTTTGCGATATTATTAAAATCTGGCATGGAAGTCTTATTGACATAACCACACTTAGTGTGTGTGTGTGTGTTGCTCAGGGTGTGTGCTACAGGCCACTGTTACTCAGCCCTCCTCTAAAGATATGTGCAACGCTTCTGTCTGTTTGTGCATAGCTGGCTTTTCCGGAAGCCATGCCACCCCTGGGGTCGCTTCGTTAAACTGCTGAAATGACTTTTTTTTTTTTTCCTCTTTTTTCCTGTCAAATGCTGAAGTGAAACTGTCTGTCTAACCGGTTTTAATGCATCTCTCGTTTTGCCTGTATATTCTCCACAGTGCAATTGGAAAATTCACTAAATTTAATTCATTTAAAAGCCATATTTGTACATTTAAAATATACTTCACATTAAAAAATACTGAACTATAATAAAGACTTAAATATTTACAATTATTTGGTTTCACAAAGTATGCTTTTTTTTTTTAAACCTTGATTTTAGAAGATTTAACAATTATTACTTTTTTGTATTACTTTTGACTTGTTTGTAACACCACATGACATTTTTTAAAAAAATGTACTTTTTTTTTTTTTACCACAATTTTATTTTTATTTATTTTTACTTAAAAGTAATAGTACAAAAGTTTTCTTTCTTCAAAATCATATGAAACAAATATGAATACAAATAGTAATGTTTTCCTTTGCTTCTGTCAAAAAAAAGTAATTGAGTCTTCAGTAGAACCTAGTACTGACTGAAGTGCTGACAGCGGTTGCTTAAAATGTTCATATACTCTTGCTGTAAATAGTAAATGCAGTAATGGCATGGCTGTGTGCTATGTCAGGTCAAATGTTCTGAATGCTCAGTTATTAATGTCAACACACTCATATTCAGAAGTGCCTCATATATATTCTGTCATTAACCTAGAGCAACAGTTTCCATTTCAACATCTTTTATATGTATGCGGCTTCTATCTTTTTCTCTCCGAGCATGCTTGTGTCAGTGAGAAAGACAACACTCTCTCTCAAAA
>CM077262.1:22038304-22075804 GCA_039654775.1 Spinibarbus caldwelli | reverse complement strand
TGAATATATTTTAAAATGTCATTTATTCCTGTGATTTCAAAGCTGAATTTTTAGCATCATTGCTCCAGTCACATGATCCTTCAGAAATCATTCTAATATTCTGATTTGCTGCTCAAAAAAACATTTATTATTATTATTATTATTATTAATAATAATAATAAATGTTTTTTGAGCAGCAAATCAGCATATTAGAATGATTTCTGAAGGATCATGTGACACTGAAGACTGGAGTAATGATGTTGAAAATACAGATTTGATCACAAGAATAAATTACATTTTAAAATATATTCAAATAGAAAGCAGTTATTTTAAATCGTAAAAATATTTCACAATATTACTGCTTTTGCTGTATTTTGGATTAAATAAATGTAGGCTTGGTGAACAGAAGAGACTTCTTTAAAAAAAAACAACAACAACAACAAAAAAAAACCTTAATCTTAACGTTACCGTTCAAAAACTTTTGACTGGTAAGCTCTCTTAAAATACATTACTGGGTTATGATAATAAAAACAGTCCTGAGCTAGATTAAGCTTTGATTTTCACACCGCTGTGAATTTGTTTTTTTTTTGTTTTTTGTTTTTTTTGTGTGTGTGTGTGTGTGTGTGTGTGTGTGTGTGTGTGTGTGTTTATTTCGTTATTGAGAGGAAAGCGCGCATCATTTACATATCCGAACGCCGCTCGGCTCGGGTGCGTTTGCTTTGAATCAGCGTTGTGTCTCTTCTTCTCTTGAATTGCAATCAGGAGGGCTGAATTATACTCTTGCGCTACAGCGCCACACTGGTCAAACCGCATTATTGCAGGCTCTTACATTAGGTCATATGAGATCAAACGACTACTTGACAACAAAAATATTTGTCGACAATTTTTTATTGTCGACGTTGTCGATAAGGTCGTCTAATCGTTTCAGCCCTATCCTGTAATACCTGTCACACTGTCCCAACATTTTATTTTATTTTATTTTTTTTTACAGTTAATTTCTGGAATCTTTTTTTTATTTTTATTTATTTTTTCAACCATAAGTTTAACAGGATATTTGTGTATAGTGTTTTACATTTTTATCAAATATTTTTCATTATGTAGCGTTCTAATCATCTAGTGTTGTGAAAATACATGGGAAAAAAATACAAAATACATTCAAATACCAGTGAATTTCATGGTTTTTACTTTAGCATTTACTTCGATACAACACATATTGATATATGCTATAACTCATTTAAACTAAAAGTTAAATATTAACTAAAATTAATAATGAAGTTAAATTTTCAGGGCTCTAGACTCATTCTTCCCACTGGTTGCTCTTTTGCGACTGACTTTCTCAGTTTGTCGCACAAGCACATAATTTGGTCAATTTTTTTTTTTTTTTTTTTTTTTTTTTTTCGCTGCAACATCGGATTAATCAATGCGTGCTGATTAACTTTTATCATAGTTTATAGTTATATGGTAACGAAAGTGGTTAACATTCAACCCGTTCTTTTTCATCAGTAGTATCCTTTGTGATTTGAATTTTGTGAATGGGAATTCCTCTTTTGCTATATTATAAGCCGGGCTTCGGATGCTTTTGCTTTCAAATTTGCGATCTTCTCACGTTTTACAAGAAAATATAATTTGTCTGGAATCACATAAATAAATAAAATAAAGAAAGCCTTCATATTGTAACATGAGTAAACAGCAAAGATAACAAGCTTTTCAAAATGAAAACAAAAAGAAAAGTATAACTAAACTGGCTGTCGGTGGCATGTTTTCCCACAAGAATACCAACATGTTCACCTTCTCTGGTTTAAGCTTGAGAACCAAATCCTCCGTCTGTAATTGTTTCCTTAATATTCATGCCATTTTTGCTGCGTGCTGCGCGCACCTTCGCGCTCGTGCTGATGTGGCACGTATAAACCAGACTCCACACCTGAAGCGCTCGCAATGAAAGCGCCTCTCTTCACGTGATCAGTGAAATCTGACTCCTGCTACAATGTTCCGATGCTCAGCACTGTATGGAGCTGACGCTTTGGAGCAGTGCAAACCATGCACTCGCGCAATTTTAACTCGCACATTCTTAAAACCATTTTGGTCGCAGTCTAGAGCCCTGATTGTTGCTTCGTTTAGTAATGGATAAACATTTTTATTTTTAACATTTTAATATATATTTTATTTTATTTTATTTATTATGCAAGTGTAAGTACTTTTGACTATATTTTAGTTTTCTGGGCAATTTTTTTGAGTTACACAGCTGTGTGTGTAAATCAAGGGCTTCTGTATCAAATATTACGTCAGTAGTGCATCAGTGTGCCAGCTTCTTTTGAGATGACTAAGTAATAAGGAGAAAACTTCTTTTAAATTCATCTCCTTTAAAAGAAGCGCGCAGTGCACAAGCCTCCTTCTTCCTGATGTTGAATAGGAGCTGGAGCTGCTCTGACTCCACATCTTTGAGAAATGAATGGCATCCTCTGTGTGTCTGCGCTGCAGACACTGCTGACCTTTCATCTCCGTCAGTAGGCCTGCCGCATCTGCTCCGAGTCTCTTGTGTGCCAAAGAGAGTACGGTTCCCTCTGACAGCACTGCACGGAAAGAGAGGCTTCAGATCAGGCGGAAGGCAGTAAACATTTTAATTGGTGCTGTATGGTGTGTTACTGGTAAACTTGTTGGCCATGAAGCCTAATTGAGGAATCCGTAAAACTGAGCCTTTATGTGAAGCTGAAACCTCAGTACTACTGAGTGCAAGTTATGCAGAGCCATTCAGAGTTCATTGTGTCAGCCTTTTGTGCCAGTGATTTTGGCCTTTGGACAGATTGTACTGTAGATAGGCAGAATGAATTGAAAAGCTCATCTGCGTATTTATTTTTAAGCCATTCATCAAACGTATAATGTAATGGCATAATTCCATTATGGGGGAATTTTCTCATATTCTTCTGATTAGTTTATGTGATCAGTTTCCACTGTGTGTTTTATGTTAAAGATGACAGATGTGTTTTGTAGAGTAGATTATTTAGGACAAAATTTCTCAGACTGAGTTCTGTCAGAGGTTCCATGGAAAACTCCTGAATTGTGAACAAAAACATAGAGGCCTGTGACATCAGCAGTGTGTAAAACACGTACATAATCACAAAATCTAGTCCTAAGAATGACATTTAGGCCTACAGTGTAACACGAAACGTGATGAAATTAATCAAAAGTAAAGTTAAATTCACTCAAACCCCAAGTCACACAATATGGACTAGTGTCTGCGATTTATTGTCAAATACACCCAGAAACTCAAAGGTCTTCACTACAAACCAAAAAAAAAAAAAAAAAAAAGTTCAATTTAAGTTCAGTTTTGCAGATATTAACAAATAATAAAAAAAAAAGTATAAAAAAAAAAAAAAGTATTTTAAAGTATGTAGTGTACTTCTTAAAGTACTACTACTGCTGCTGCTACTACTACTAATTGATTAATTTGTTAAACTTCTTTTTATTTATTTATTTATTTTTATTACAAAACAATTTTATTACACAATTTGGGGGGGGGGGACCTTTTTTTCCTTTAAAAGGAATTAATTATTATTATTATTTATTTATTTATTTATTTATTTTTTTGGGTTACATTTTAAGATATTTCAATAAATTTTTATAGCTTTGAGTTTGTTTGATTGCCATCATTTTTGGTAATTGAACTTTAATTAAACAATTAAAATAGAATCCAGAAAAAATCAAATGCACACAGAAGTTAGGGAAAAATATTAAACAGATTACAGAAGGTCCTAAAAATACTTAAAACCACAGCAAGTGATTAGAACCAAATCAGCAACCATGTAAAACTATGTAACAAAATTTGACAATAATTATACATTTATGAAAGCCACAAATTCTTCCCAGACTTTTAGTCATGCATCAGAAGGATTCTTGTTATTTGTTGGTATTGGGGTTATGAAAGGAGTCCTTTACAAAAAAAAAAAAAAAAAAAATTTTTTTTTTTTTTTTTTTTTTTTTGTATGCATCTACTGTATGTATACTTTTTGGGCTAATATTACAATGTTTTTCAGTTGTAGAAATGTAGCAAGAAATGGTTGCAGAGGCTGAAATGTTCACAGCAGTTTGTATTGAGCCTAGAGTAAAGATTTTATTACGCTATAGTACATCCTAATACTGGAGTACCTTTAAGGTGTAGTACAAGTAGGCAAATTGAGGCACAGCATATGATTTCTGTGCCCTATTTGTCTGAGAAATAGTGGAAGCCTGCTGTTTTAAACACCATTAGGGTTTTTTTTTTTTTTTTTTTTTTTTCTCTTTTAATGGTGTCTCTTTAAGGTCAAAAGTGTTTCACTTCTTCACAAGCTCCTTTAAAACACCTGGAGTCGTCTCGCCCAGCAGGGTACAGACACTGCAGTGAATCACATTGCCGAAAAAAAACCCTTCAGTGTCCGACATTAAAACTGCACACCGCTTTCAACATCACTACACTAATTTCACGTTAACAGTGTGTCACGCTTATGGTCTGAAACACAATGGTCTGTGAAAACACAGAAGCTGCATCTGAAGTGGCATTTAGATGTATTTACACACTGTTTAGTGCAGCTTAGATGGACATGGAATGCTTTAATCTGCAGTTACAAATGCATAAATAAGGTTATGATATATTGAACATAAAACTTTGAATGCTGTTATTTGAAATTATTTAAATAATAAAAAGAAACTTTAAATGTGAAATTAAAACCACCAGCAGTTGGCAGCAAGTCACTGTTAATAAGTGAGACATTGCGATGGAACCAAATCATTTAAACGGTCGATTCATTCAGGAACAAAACACCATCATGTTGCTCAAAGACGCAAAATAGTGTTGTGGGTTGTGGCTATGTTTGGAATTATGTTGTCGAAATAGAGCAAAAACAGGCAATATGGTGTCTAAAACGTAAGTCTCTTAATTAACTTCTTGTTTATTGATCTGTTGTAAAAAAAATCAGTATTACATTTGTAATCATGGTAATTTTTGGAGAAAGAAACTGCATTCTTTGTGTAATATTGATTAACTATATTAAATTATATAAATATATACGTTTTCTGTCCCCATATCTTGAATTTTATGATCATTCTAAATGTATTTTAATAGACTGAATCATGCAGTGAAAGAACGCACTCTAAATGTGCGCGCACTAGTCTAGACTTCACGTAATGTAAGTGTGCAGTCTGTAGGGGTGTTTTTAATGTTTATACTCGATAATGTCAAATCGTTAAAACAACAATTACGATATTATCGCAGGCGATATATTCCACACCCCTAGCGTGCGCGCGCGCGCGCATGTGTGTGTGTGTGTGTGTGTGTGTGTGTGTGTGTGTGTGTATTTGTTTCTTTTAAATTTATTTTTTTTAAATTTCTTTAAAAACAAATCTTACTTAGCCCAGACTACTAAAAAACTAAAAATACTAAAAAAGTGTTAAGAACCTGACTAGCATGTGAACAAATCATAGACTGATTCTTGACCTTGTTGTCACTAGCTATGTTTCCATCACCCTCTTTTTATGTGCATTTTGAAGTATCGCATCTGAAATGAGTGATGGCAACACCAAATTTTGAAAAGAAATCCCTTAATTCGCGCAAAAGTTGCTCGCTTGAGGTGGTTTTTGACTTGTGCGAAAAAGGGTTAACACGAATAATGGGAGATGGAAATGCATTTTGCAAAGAAATTCCGCATTAGCGTTCAAAAAATGTCATGTGACTTTGCGCTATGGGACGGCATAACCTGACTAACCAGTGGACCGATCTTGTTGCACAGCATCTGAAATGTTATGGTCATTCTGAAATGCCCAAGCAAATCTGTTGTCAAAGTATTTCTGTATAATTGCCTCCCATATTGGTCTACCACGACTGTGTTCCCAAACATCTGGCATTCACCTCTGAAAGCAATAACCACTTTATTGTGTTTTGTCTGTGATGCAAGTAAATGTAAATTTATTATAGTTGAATATTATTATATTCAGTGGCTACTCCTACTTTTCTTATCTTAGTGATATTTAGTGCCATTTTATCAGGAAGTGGTGATTTTGTTTTCTGACTCGCTGGATGGAAATGGTACTTATTCGCAGATGTTTTATGCGATATTCCAATTTTGCGCACGAGTTAAATTCGCAACTTATGATGGAAACCCGACTACTCTTTCATCTTGTTTTTTGTATTTTCTTACATCTTCATTAGACGGTGGACATCCATAAGGAGAAGGTCGCCCGACGAGAGATCGGCATCCTGACAACGAATAAAAACACATTAAGGACTCATAAGATCATCGCTCCGGCCAACATTGAGCGGCCGGTGAGGTACATCAGGAAGCCCATTGACTACACAGTACTGGATGATGTGGGCCATGGCGTAAAGGTAAATAAGTTGCAGTCTTTTAAAACTATATTCTGAGTAAGAGTAGACGCCAGATTTAGTTTGCTTCTTACGTGAACTAGCCTGTGAGTGTACAGTCTGTTCAATATGTCAGACTGTGGTGTACCTGGAGTTGATTGCTGCAACAATGAAACATTGAAAATAAGTGTTTCCATAATTGCCAGCAGACAGAAACATTGCCTGTATGATAGGTTTTGTCTTTAAAATAGAGTAAGAAGGTTAATGGCGAAATGATCTCATTGGCACAAATTACGCCCCTTTCTGCTCTAGTTTATAGAAGGAGGCAGTGACTTTTAAACAACCTCCCATTTAAAAAAAAAAAAAAAAAAAAAAAAAAACAATCCAGCAATGCAGTTCACATTCCAGCACTTACAGTTTGTTGACAGCATGCATCTGTGTTATCTGAAGTGCTGAAATTTAAAAACATCTGACCTAGTGACAGTATCACCCTCCATCTGTGGTTAATCTGGCAGGATTGTGAGTGTGATGGGCGTTCACTAAGGATTAGGGTTGAAATGACGCCTGTGACCCAACAGCCAATCAATTATGAGCGTTTATAAGATGAGCCTCACGTATAATCAATATTAGTGTGTGCTGTTTACATTCACTGGGGTTAAAGCTAACTGCTGTTTGTTTGTGTAGCTTCAGAAATAGTTGGGTTATTGCCACTCACAGTAAATCCCTATTAGTGTAAACTTTTCAGTGACGCAAACATGTCATTACTGCCTCTTGTGCTCACCAAAGCTGCATTCATTTGATCAAAAATACAACACCAATATTGTGAGATAAGATTACAATTTTAAATAACTGTTTCGTAGTTGAATATATTTTAAAATGCTATTTATTCCTGTGATGGCAAAACTGAATTTTCAGCAGCCATTACTTTAGTCTTCAGTGTCTAATATGCTAATTTGCTGCATAACATTTCTTATTAGTATCACAGTTGAAAACAGTTGTGCTGCTTAATATTTGTGTGGAAATTGTGATAGAATTAGGCTAGGTTTTTTTTTTTTTTTTTTTTTTTTTTTTGATTTATTTGATGAACAAAGTTCAAAAGAACATAATTTATTTGAAATAGAAATATTTTAAATCATAATACATTTATTTACTGTAATTTTTGATCAATTTAATGCATCCTGCTAAATAACTAATATCTTTATTAAAAAATCTGACCCCAAGTTTGACTCCAAACTTTTGATTTTATTTGATTTTATTTGATTTTGTTTTGTTTTTTGTTTTTTGTTTTGTTTTTTCAAAGTTACACTTTCGTACTTTATTTACCCCTAAAAGGTGCATATTATTGCATTTAAGATAAGTATTAGTATGTTAAATGTGCATATTAGTGGCTAAATTTTATAGGCCTATATTAGTAACTTTTGAAAAGGTACCATTCCAGTGACAGATTTTGTACCTTTTTTCTCTGAGAGTGTACAAT
The DNA here is from genome assembly GCA_039654775.1 of Spinibarbus caldwelli. Classification (NCBI taxonomy): domain Eukaryota; kingdom Metazoa; phylum Chordata; class Actinopteri; order Cypriniformes; family Cyprinidae; genus Spinibarbus; species Spinibarbus caldwelli. The sequence goes on along the minus strand of CM077262.1, from coordinate 22,068,017 downwards.
GAGTTCTGCTGTCACTGAATATGCTGGCAGTGTTTTATTACACCTTTTCACTGTTGCATTGCTGTCGTTCAGTAAGAGAAGCCATAACCTTGAGTCACCTGATTACAGCATCTTCAGCCAAATTTACTGTGTTTGCAAAAGATGAGATTTATTTCAATGTCAGTTGACACTTAATCTAGTCAGCAGCCACAGGAATGCAGAGGAGTTCTAGATGCTGTTTTCAAAAGGTTATTTTTTTTTAACTAGTTTATTTTAATTCATTCCCCTGTTCAGGAAAAAAAAATATTAGAATCCTTTTCTTTGCCTGCTCGTGTATCTGTTTCAGTGAACATTAAGCGCTTTCGCAGTCTTAAGTGTGGAGGATTTGGCGCTGTCAGAGTGTGATAAATTAAGCCGTATTTCTGTCTGGCTGAGAGAGGATTTTGCTCTTTACTGATTCCACTGAGATATAAATGAACACCGCGTGTACGTTTGTATTTCTGGTCGTGGAACTGATGTCGCGTAAGATTCAGTTCACCCAGAATCCTGTGCCCTTTGAACCCCAAAACCATTCTGTTGGCTGAAGGAAATTCTTAATGGTTACTCTGTTCAGTGCTTAATTAGAAATTTGTCTGTTTAGGATCTCCTATATGTGTTGTGATATGTATGAATTAAATTTAATATAAATGAAATTATATATCTCATGATGTAGGCATGCTGCAACATGTTGTGTGCCTATGTGTTGTGATACGTAAATATGTGTAAAAAAAAAAAAGAAAAGAAAAAAAATATATATATGTCATGATATATAACCAAATTAAACATATGAAATGATCTTTTGAACCTATCTTTTAATTTATTTAATTTTAAGTAACATTTTTTATTTTTATATATTTATATATTTATTTATTTTTTATAAAAGCAATAATGCACTTCAGGTCCTGTTATATTATGAATACAGTTTCAATTGTAGGAGTGCCTATGTGTTTTGATATGTAAATAAAAATATAGATTTTTTTTTAGAGTTATGTCATAATATATATCCTAAGCTAGAAATGGTCAAATTAAATGTTTATAACTGAGTTCAGGCTGACTGCAATAACTGCACACTTATAGAAAATGCAAGTTGTTAAACTATTGCTAACTAAATATGTTTGTGTATATATGATTAACCGACATTTTATCTATTGTTTTATCAGTCTGTCTGTTTGTTTTAATGTTTGTTTTTAGTGCTGTCAGATGTTTAATCGCGATTAATCACATCCAAAATAAGTTTTTGTTTACAAAATGTATGTGTAATGTATACTGTGTATATTTATGTATATATAAATGCACACACATACAGTATATGTTTTGAAAATATTTACATGTATTTACAAGTGAATATATACAGTGGTGTGAGAAATTGTTGGGCCTCTTCCTGATTTTTTATTTTTTTGCATGTTTGTCACACTTTAATGTTTCAGATCATCAGACAAATTTAAATATTAATCAAAGATAACACAAGTAAACACAACATGCAGTTTTTAAATTAAGTTTTTATTATGAAGGGAAAACAAAATCCAAACCCACATGGCCCTGTGTGAAAAAGTGCTTGCCCCCTAAACCTAATAACTGGTTGGGCCACCCTTAGCAGCAACAACTGCAATCAAGCGTTTGCGATAACTTGCAATGACTCTGTTACAGCGCTGTGGAGGAATTTTGGCCCACTCATCTTTGCAGGATTGTTGTAATTCAGCCTCATTAGAGGGTTTTCGAGCATGAACCGCCTTTTTAAGGTCATGCCACAGCATCTCAATAGGATTCAGGTCAGGACTTTGACTAGGCCACTCCAAAGTCTTCATTTTGTTTTTCTTCAGCCATTCGGAGGTGGACTTGCTGGTGTGTTTTGGATCATTGTCCTGCTGCAGAACCCAAGTTCGCTTCAGCTTGAGGTCACGAACAGATGGCCGGACATTATCCTTCAGGATTTTTTGGTAGACAGTAGAATTCATGGTTCCATTTATCACAGCAAGTCTTCCAGGTCCTGAAGCAGCAAAACAGCCCCAGACCATCACACTACCACCACCATATTTTACTGTTGGTATGATGTTCTTTTTCTGAAATGCTGTGTTACTTTTACGCCAGATGTAATGGGACACACACCTTCCAAAAAGTTCAACTTTTGTCTCATCAGTCCACAGAGTATTTTCCCAAAAGTCTTGGGGATCATCAAGATGTTTTCTGGCAAAACTGAGATGAGCCTTTATGTTCTTTTTGCTCAGCAGCGGTTTTCGTCTTGGAACTCTGCCATGCAGGCCATTTTTGCCCAGTCTCTTTCTTATGGTGGAGTCATGAACACTGACCTTAACTGAGGCAAGTGAGGCCTGCAGTTCTTTGGATGTTGTTCTGGGGTCTTTTGTGACCTCTTGGATGAGTCGTCGCTGCGCTCTTCGGGTAATTTTGGTCGGCCGGCCACTCCTGGGAAGGTTCACCACTGTTCCATGTTTTCACCAATTGTGGATAATGGCTCTCACTGTGGTTCACTGGAGTCCCAAAGCTTTAGAAATGGCTTTATAACCTTTTCCAGACTGATAGATCTCAATTACTTTCTTTCTCATTTGTTCCTGAATTTCTTTGGATCTCAACGTGATGTGTAGCTTTTGAGGATCTTTTGGTCTACTTCACTTTGTCAGGCAGGTCCTATTTAAGTGATTTCTTGATTGCGAACAGGTGTGGCAGTAATGGGGCAAACACTTTTTCACACAGGGTCATGTGGGTTTGGATTTTGTTTTCCCTTCATAAAAAAAAAAAAACAAACCTTCATTTAAAAACTGCATGTTGTGTTTACTTGTTATATTTGATTAATATTTAAATTTGTTTGATGATCTGAAACATTAAAGTGTGACAAACATCAGGAAGGAGGCCAACAATTTTTCACACCACCACTATATATATATATATATATATATATATATATATATATATATATATATATATATATATATATATATATATATATATATATATATATATATATATATATATATAATTTCTATTATATATTTAATATATAAACATTTTTTTTCTGAAATATATACATGCATTTGTGTGTATTTATTTATACATAATAAATATGCACAGCACACACACATATATTATGTAAACAAAAACTTTTATTTTGGATACGATTACTCACAATTAGCTAATCGTTTGACAGCACTAGTTTGCTTATTACTTTATTTTTATTATCTGGATTCTGTATTTGTTTATTATTTGGTTTCTTTACTTAATTATAATTCAATTTATTTATTTGTTTGGGGCAGGTATGCTGTAACATTGTGCATAACATCAGCTTTCATAGTCACAATATAACCTGCCTTCAAGTGCTTTATTGCTGAAATACTCTCTTGTTAACTCTGTTTTACACTATATAGTTTCTATTTTCTGCCTACTTAAGTTATGAGCATTGTCCCGGTTACTTTTGCCCTCATTACTCATATGGGACAGTGCATTAATAATGCCACAATTTGCATGTGGTGCAGAACAGTCACTGTACACACAGCCATTGTTATGATAAGAGACCTTTGTCTCTGCAGTTTGTGGACTAAGTTGTCTTCACAGAGAAGCTTATATTCTTCTTGCCATGTATCCTGTATGCGGCAGACAAAAGCAAGTGCTTTTTGCAATTATTCATTTCCTGATAATCACATAGATTGCACAAACACACTACAGGTCAGACCCAAATAATACAGTCTAAAAAGAGACCTGTGGGACGGAGAGATGAAATGAATATCTGCTTCAGACCACTTATCAAAGCAAGTGTGAAAACAGACACATTGTCAGGAAAAGCATTTTAGCGTCCGCGCTTTCAGCTCTAGTGAAGTGAAATGTAGTTTTAGAGATTTTAAGTGCTTTTGTCCTGCTTCAAGAGCTCTGAACTGAGACATGCTGGTTTTTGACATGCCTCTCTCTCTTTCTCTCCCTCTTTTTGTCTTTCTCTTTTGTTCTATAAATCACCCTCTCTTTTTTCTTCTGCCCACGCTAGTGGCTTAAAGCCAAGGTAAGTGTACTTGTCCTATGACCCCTCCATTATTGATCAACTGATTCAATCTTCCCTTGTGATACATATTCATGTTCCTGTGTTCATCCCTCCGTCATAACCTCATCATGTGCAGTAGTTGTAGATCAATCCCATTGCAAAGTGATCTGTAATAGCGGTATTATTAAAAGATTATCACACGTTTTAACACTAAATCAAGTACATATGCAACTGAAACACGCAATTGCCTATGTAACTGAATTTTGGCTTGCCAGACAACTTTTGTTTTTCTTAAATAGTTATCAGTTCTGTTGTTTGTTTGCACTTTATTTTTACGGTTAATGTCTGTTTTTTTTTTATATATGAAGTGATAGACTGATATCGGCGAGGTTAATTGGAGCATTTTGAGTTGTCCCGTTGTGTTTGTTTCAATGTCTATTAATAAGTGTTATTTGATATTTTTGTCTTTATTTTAAATTGAGAAAATATTGTGTAAAATTACTTGTTTAATTGCAATGAATTTAAAATGAAAATAAATTATCCTTTTTGCTATCATTAAAATATTTAATTGTTAATTTTTTGTCCACTAAATATTCGAAATATTTGCATTGACCATTGAAAAACTCACTACAGATTGACCTGTAGTTGTTTCATTTTGAGTCAATGGTCCTTATTCATGAAACATTAGCAGGATTTTATTTATTTATTTATTTAATTAATTATTTTTTTTTGTAAATTGATAGTGTTCTCATGTAAATTTTTAGATTCATGGAAATATTGTATTTCCATAAATATTGTAATTGTATTGTCAAAAAAACAGCTCTCAACCATGCTTAAACGGTGCATAAAACATCTGAACTTTTTTTTGTTTGTTTGATTTGGCAAAATGATGACACTACATTTTAATAACACTATTTGCAATAATAATAGAAATAGCAACACAATTAATTAATTAACAAATAATTTTGTTTTTGTTTTTTTTGAAATTTTAATTAGTTTTTATTTCATTTTTTTAGTTGATGTTCTTTTTATAAGTTTCAGTTACATAATAATAACATTGATGTGCTTACTATTCATGATTGTTTGGAATTCTTCAGCATGTACACATTTAACAATAAAACAGTTACACGAGAAGAGGTCAATTTTACAGGCAAATTATTCATACATTTACAAAAGTTTCATGAATGAGGCCCATTGTTTGCAGTAGCAAACTGAACCTTTGATTGAAATGTATAGTTTTGTCTGGTAAAGCCCTCCTCTCATCTCCATTTCTTTAGTCATATTTCTATTATCTGATGGTCAGGCTCTGTTCAAATGCTTAAACAGATGTTTTGCTTGTCCAATTAGCAACACGGCAACAATCAGTCAATCAGAGGAGGAACTCTCTCCAGGACCAATCCACCAACACAGAAACCTCCCAGCCCACCCTTGACAGGACGAGGCACTCTTGGGTAAGATGTGATTTCATCATGTACTTCATTATGAGAAGAATGAAAAGGTTTCTGACCAGTTTGATAAATCAGAGAATAGACACTGACCACAGTTTTCAGTAGCAAAGCCACAAATCATGTATTATTTTAAGTTTCTAATATTTTTGCCTGTTTGTTTTAAATGGATATACAGGCGTAACACTCCTTATAAAACACTTGAGCCGGTGAAACCTCCAACAGTGCCCAACGATTACATGACAAGTCCAGCTCGCTTGGGCAGCCAACACAGTCCAGGACGCACCGCGTCTCTCAACCAGAGACCGAGAACCCACAGGTAACCTAATAATAAAATGTTTTTTTTTTTTTTTTCAGACAATTTTAATTAATATTATGTAGTAGTAGTAGTAGTAGTAGTAGTAGTAGTAGTACTACTACTACTACTAATAATAATAAACAGTATATTATTATTATTTTATTAAAATAAGTTTGTTTATATATTTGTTTATTTAATTTGAAATGGTTTAGTACAGTTTAGTAACACTGTGTATTATTATTATTATTATTATTATTATTATTATTATTATTATTATTAGTATTATATGAAATGTTATTTTATATTTTGTTAATTATTTGTTACAAAAATTGTTTATGTAATGTTGTAGTACATTTTTATTAATACTTTGTAGTTTATATTATGATTATTATCATAAACATTATTAGTGTTATTAATAAAATAAATACAACAAAATAAACAAACAAAATAAAAACTTTCAAATGTTTTATAATAATAATAATAATAATAATAATAATAATAATAATAATAATAATAAAATTAAATTTGTTTAATTTTAGTAATTTTGTATTCATTATTTGCCATTGTGTCCACATACATGAAACACTTTGTATGTTAAATGTGCACTGGCTTTACTAATGAATCACATATCCTATTTTCTCTCTTAATTTGGTCTTTTTCCACTTCTTTTCTCCCACACTTTCCCATCAGCCTCCACAGTTTTGTTTCTGAATGTCACAGCATATTTGACTTCCTCTGGGGGATCTAACAGTTTCGCTCATGTTCTTCATGGTGTCTAAATGACAGACCTGATCCGGGGGTTTCTGAATGTTCCCAGTGTGCAGTCTGTACTCTTCACACCCACACGTCTAACATCTGTAAATAATGTCATCACACCAACCCACAACTCAAGCGCACTCCAGACCAGAGGGAATAACCCCTCATCCAACCCTACTGAACACAATCAGGACTGCGGTGCTACATGCGGAAAATGACTGAATGAATTGGCCTCATTAGTTAATGCTGACTATGATGCCATAAATAATCCACAACTTTTCATTTGTGTAAATAGTGGCACCACACGCCAGCTCTTGTGAGAGTGGCATGCTGAATCCATCAAACTGCTAGTCTTAAAGGGAAAATGAGTATGTCATTCCAAACCTTGCTTTGTCAAACACAAGTAGAAATTTTGAAGAATTTTTTTTGTTAAGTTTAACTTGTTTTAACTGTTTACATATAAAAACAATGTAAAAGTAGGGCAGTTGAATGGAAAAATGTGTGACTTTAAACTTCCTATCCATCAAAGTAAACACCAATTTGGTTTCCCATACAGCTCATAACTAAATGGAACAGTCTGTGTGACTATAATGAGAAATGAATATCCTGATTATCGATACATTTAAAATTTGTGAGTGTTGTGTACAATCTCATAGCATTAGACAAATTTATTGCCCATTTTAAATGACCTTATTTTAATAACATCTTTGGTTTTGGCCTAGTAGTGTTATTAAAAGATGTTATTAAATGACCCTATTTTAATAACATCTTTGGTTTTGGCCTAGTAGTGTGTCCAACATTTTAGTCATGGGTTCTCAGTGCATCATAAATAAGATAAAATAAAATATAATATAATTTTAAATTAAATTAAATGGAAAAACAATAAATTATTATAAATTATTATAATATACATTTAAAATACATGTTTTTCAACAAAAAAAGAAAGTTTATCAGTCTTTCAGGCAACCCACAGAACTGCTAGTTTTGAAAAGATGTAGTTTTGCACATCTCTAGTTAAAATACGGATCATTCTTGCAATCACAGAGTTCATTCAATGAAATGAGAAAGACTCAGTGCTGCAATAATGAGATCTGTTTCAGTGCAGCGTGGGACTCCCTGCTGCTCTGATTTCTGTGGAACTGTGGAGCTGCATGGACACACAGCAGACAGCGGATCAGGGCTGATTTCTAAAGCTGTGCTCATGTGGGGGTGTAACACTGATGCAATGATGCTCATAGCACCATAGTGTTGAATAATCCATTAATTGATCTGTGTTGAACATACGCATAACCACGTATGGATATTGTACCATGTGTCTAAAAGGCAAGTGTATATCTAGGTCACTACCATGTAAGCTTGTGATATTCAGAACGGAAAAAAAAAAAAAAAATAGCTTACTACTTACTGACTACTACACTAAATACTATGTACTGCTTGCTGTTTTGTGTAAAACGGTATACATAATGATAAATGTTTCAGAGAGTAGTATGCTTTATCATGATCTTGTTGTGGCATCAAGCAATATTGACATTTGTGGTACTGCACTGTTAATCAAAATAAAACCGAAATCGCGTTATGGCTTAGTGCAATTGTCGAAACACAAGGGCTGCGATTTAATAAAAGGAACATTTTTAGTATGTTTCAGAGTGAAGCACAGCACTGTGTTCGTTTACACGCTGACAGCTCATGATCCAGTGCTTTTTTTTTTTTTTTTTTTTAATGTCTCATAGCAGTTCAGTTAGTAGTAAATGCTTCTCCACATGAGCTGCATCAGCTCTGAGTTGGATCGCTTATAACGTGCATTTTGGAAAGCAACATGCAGCAATCATATTACCAAACTTGTAATGAAAACTGCTAATACACCTGGTGTCATTGTTATGTTGTTCTTAAAGTCCATATTGCAGGTATTTTTTTTTTTTTTTTTTTTTTTTTGTTATCTGGCCAGACTTTGAATTGATTTATTGGATTTATTTTGTAAGACAGACCCATAAAAACTTCTTTTTTTTTTTTTTCTTTTTTTTAAATCACAAGTATATTTACAAATTATGTTGAGCTGTGTATATACAAAATTTACTTGTTTTTTCCCCCTAGGTTGAATTTCATAAAATATTTGTATTTATTATATTGTTGAATGTTAAATCTGTATCTGCAATGCAATAGCATGAAATAAGCTGATATGGCAATCAGTTTAAATGCAACCAAACTATTATTATGTTATAGTCATATTGATATATATAATCACAATTTTGGTGCGGCCAAATTGTGCAGCTTTACAAACAAGCAAATCAAACCTGGAGTTTTTAAATAATTACAATTTTATCAGAAAAACTGCACTTCAGTTATTCTTCCCCTGCTCTGTTAATATGGTTATTTTGCATTTTTATGTTGTGTATTAATGTGCTATGTTCTGGCAGTGCCGTCAGCTGAGAGAGCTGAGAAAAGATCACTGTTAATATTGCCTTCACATTGGAAGCCAAATTTCATTGTGGGATACAGTATTCTCTGTTTTGAGTAAACGTAGTAGGTCAGCTGGGTTTTCCATGTGTGGAAAATCTGCATACTTCATAAATAGTATGATATGTACTATAGTATGCTAAGAACTTCCTGTCTCTCTCTGTAGTGGCAGCAGCGGTGGCAGCGGCAGTCGAGAGAACAGTGGCGGCAGCAGCATCGGCATTCCCATCGCCGTACCGACTCCCTCCATTCCCAACTCAGTCCCAGGTGAGCCACAGCCCACATCTACAGCTTCTGCAAAAACACACTGTCTGAAGCACAATGTCCTACAGGTTAGGGCCAACTTGAGAATTAGACGTACTCTCCACATGTGAGTATTTAACGCTGCAGTATATCCTGTTTTCCGGAGTGAGAAATGGAGCAGGATTAGCTGTTCACTGTATGCCTACAGCTTTCGTGGCCTGATTTTTCCAGCTAAAGGTTTGTTAAAGTAGGCCACTACACTGCACAAGGACAGGTAGAAATAGAGAGGAAGTGGGAAACTCTATAAAGAGTGGTCTGCCTGCAGAGAACAGGAAAAAAGAATGAAGTTTAGGAAGAAAAGAGGTCACTGTTCTGTTCTCCTCTGAGATACCTGCTGGAGCCAAGAGGAACAGAACCCCCCATCTCTCCTGAATCTTTCAGTTGCCATAGCAACACTGCATCAGCACCACTGATTTCCTTTTCCTGGATTAATGTTATTTAGTGTTGACAGGACCTTTGAATGCAGCGTCTCTGTCCTTGTACCCCTTTTATGTCTGTTTGTGTATTTGTATAATAAAACATACGATTTTTCTCTAGGCTTTTTTTTTTTTTCAGGCTCTGATGAAGGACCGTTTCGGCATCCAAAACCTAGTGAGCTACCTACCTAGGCAACATTTTAAGGCATCTTCAATGCCCTTACACAGGAAAAGGCTATTCCAAAAGTTTAGAGATATGCTGAGATATCTCATTGACACACCAAGTCAAGGGTCAGATGTCAGGCCGTCGTTGAGTCTGTCAGCTCAGTTTTTGCAGCGTGTTGGACCCCGTTGGTGGCTTTTTGCCCGATTGAGCATGTTGAGACTCAACTGGTGAGAGAGATTACTTTGATTGGCTGTTTAGCTTAGCGAACCAGTGCACAAGAAGAAAAACAAAAGTGGTGAAAGCAAGTAAATAATGATGTAAAGAGTGCACACAGAGAAGGTGCTTCTGATTTTACATCTTCGTCTTACCTGAGCATTCCAATATCCAGATATTTTTATAAAAACATGGCCATCTGGAATGCAAAAAGTGATGTTATTTGCTAGTTCTTTGATGTTGGTTTTCTTTAGGCAACATCAATTGTACCTTTTGTGGTGAAAATAATTGGATTGCAAAATCAAACAATTTATCCAAGATGGCAGACAGAGTTGAGGGAAATGTTGATTAGTAATGTACTCGTATGATTCAGAGAACTTGCATCATAATGCATTTAATGTTAAAGTTAATGGCCAAAGTTATCTTTATAAAAGATCACTTCAACGTGTTTGTAGTTTTTACCACTTTTTGTTTGTTTGTAGTTTTGAACCAAATCTTCATCCAAAGTGCAATGGGTTGTGGGCGTTATTAGCTGTTAGAGTGTGCAAGGATCTGCACTTTGAATTTCCAGCAGAAATAGTGGACTATCTGGGTACCAACATACTACATATCAACATACAACAATCTGGGACATGCTAATTTTAATTTTGAATACTATTTAGGATGAATAGTATGCAATACGGGTTGCTGCAATACTGCAATATATTTTAGCTAAGTTGAGCTATTAGAATTACTACTGGAAATGAGTTAGAACGTTTGTCCTTTCCATTTCAAAGACAATAGCTGCATCCCAAATGACGCACTATACACTGTGCACTTATACACGATGTACTTATGCACTATGTACTCAACCGTATAGAGTATCAATTATATAAGGTTATTTTGTCATTCATAATCTGATAGTCTGATAGCCTCTCCCCCTTCGTGACGTAATTAAAGCTCTAACAGTTGAGTGCATGAAGTGTCCAATATTCCACACACTATTTTTTTCTCTCGGTTCATCCGGGTATTTAAAGTGCACTTTTTCTTTTTAGAATTTTCAGTGTGAACACTTGAAAATTCAATATATCCCACATTTCTGCCACATTACCATGGTTCAGTTAGTGTTACTACAGTAAATTCATTGTATGTATGTATGTATGTATGTATGTATGTATGTCTCTATCTATCTATCTATGTATGTATGTGATCTGTCGTTTTTATCCTTTTGATTACTGTATTTATTTGTTTGGCCAGTGTCGTTGTGGGTTTTGGTTCTTTTGCTGTAAGGACCTTTGAAATAACTCAAATAATTTGCCGAAGTGATATGGTCATGTAATACGGTCAAGAGCTGCCTGGAACTACGTTCGCCATGCGTTTCCCTGAAAATAATTGCACACCTTAGAACGTTCGTCAGCCAATCAGATTCAAGCATTCAATGGCCCCGTTGTGTGTGTGTATATGTGTATATGTATATATGTATGTATGTATGTGTATGTGTGTGTGTGTGTGTATATATATATATATATATATATATATATAAATATATATATATATATATATATATATATATATATATATATATATATATATATATATATATATATATATATATATATAAATATATATATATATATATATATATATATATATATATATATATATAAATATAAAAATAACACACACACGTGTATCATAACCAATATAAATATAATAAATATATATATATACATATATGCATACATCAGTCAATTGTCAGTTGAGTCTCCCATGTACTTCACTCACTGCTTCCCATGTAGAATGTTTCCAGTTAGTCCCCTACCAGGTTACAGAATGGTTAGGATGCAGCCTTAGACATCAAGGAATCTCACTGGGTTTTGGAACAAGACTTAAATGTCTGTGTGATATCAATGAATGAATCGTCCTCAAGATTTATTTTCTCTTATATGCCGGTTCTGACCCCGCAGTCACACCCTCATGGGCTGCTCCCCCTGGAGCTCCTCCCCCAGCCCCTCCTCCTCCTCCACCTCCCCTCCCTGGCCAGGGCCCACCAATGCCAGCTGCTGCTATAGGTGAGCCCCTCCCCCAATCCCGTCGCCACCTGTGCAAAGTCCGTCCCGGATGACACCAGTGTTCCTGTCCCACCGTCCAACTGTCTGTCTGTGGGGCTTCAGCATGGGTCACAGAATTAAGATCTGGGAATGGTGGTGGTGATCGTTATTTTGGGTGGTGGGTTTGTGCTGCTTCAGTTTAAATAAATGCACTGTGGAGAAGTCTCTGAACTGCCTGAGAACTGTTTCCCATAGTTCATAAAAAGAGTATAGGCAGATTATTAGTGGTGTTTGATAACAGCAAAAATCCTGTAGACTTAAGATCTGTTCACTCTAAGGACAATAGTTATACCGACAAGTTTTAATAATCACCCTAATTCTCTAAGAATAAAGATGTCCACCCCATAACTATAATGACAGTGACACAGTAAAACTGTGTCACTGGAATCACTTTCAGAACTTTCAGCTTATGAACATTAAAAAGCCAATGAGAATCCAACTTTAAAGATCTTGAGCATTTAAAGCAGTAGACGACAAAACTGCAGGAAACAAAATCTTATCATGAGCTGATTTAGATGCTAATATAGTTAAAGTCATCTTTATAGTTATTTTTCATGGTGTAAATGGCCCTTTAACTTGTGGTCACATTTCCTTTTGTACTTTTGTTGGTGAAATTCTGCAGGCAAAATATAGTCATCTCGATCAGAATCCAAGCAATTGGGAGTTTCGTTTGAGGTTAAAAATCCATGCAGATGTTGCATTGGATTCAAGTTTTTTTGAACTTTGAACATTTAAATTCATTAACTACCATAGAAACTGCATTTACTAATGTAAAGTATTTGAGCCATTTTTTGCTATGGAATAAAAATTAAAAGTAAAGTAACTTCAACTTTTTATCTCGCAATTCAGACTTTTTTCTCAGAATTGCATAATATAGAAGCAATAGCGAGTTATAAAGTCCAATTCTGAAGAAAAAAAAAAAAAAAGATTTTCATACAGTTGCGACTTTATATAATTCTGACTTTATTTCTCAGAATTATGAGTTTATTCTAACTTTATAACACGGAATTGCGACTTTATATCACAGTTCTGACTTTATATCTTCGCAGTTGCAAGTTCATATCTTGCATTTCTGAGAAAAAAAGTCACAATTGCGAGTTTATATGAACTCTGAGAAAAAAAAAAATTCAGAACTGTGAAATAAAAAGTTGCAATTACAATTAATTTTTATTTTCATTTTATTAAATTATAAATTTTTTACTTATATTCAGTGGTGGAAACCAGCTCCTGTAGGTAAAACTTCTTATTTTGGAATTGGTGCTTTATGCATCGCTACACTATTGACAATAGAATTTGCATGCAAAATTTCACTGAATTTTTCGGTAATGTGACTACTCCTTGACATGGAGAAAATCAAACTGCATCTGGAATCCAACATATCATAGAAACTTGAGGTTGGGCTCCTTTGAATAATGCAGAATATCTTAGAAACTGTATAGCAACCACCTTTAAAAAATCTAGCTTTGTGTTAGTGAGTCAGAGACTTCTTCACTACAGGTTCTTTCGAAAGAGCCACTGTTTTCCTTTTGCTTTGCATCCTCCCAATGTTATGTAACCCAGTGTATTGATGTGATGATATACAGTATTAATCAACATCCTGTCCCATAATTCTGTTCATTAGAACAGGTTTCACTGGCTCCATCAGGACACAGCTGGAATGAGGTGTTTGTGTTGTGTTTATATCATATGTCACTGGTGAAGGCTTGTGATGCCACAGTGATGTTTGTCCAAAGTGTTTGTTTTTCACTTGGTTCCTGCCATCACTATCAGGGAGACCGTGTCTCTCTAGGGCTTCCCAGTTATCTGCCACTGTCAACAGGAAATGTCCCTATAGAGGAAATCCCATCTGCCCTGGCAGTGTAAACATACGCAGGACTATACTACAACTACAACTCACATAAACAAATCAAAAACCTAGTACTTTTTCTCAGGGACTTTTCTAACTTTGTGCATTTTATTGCAGGTCATGTTGTTTTCATCTGAGGTTGGGTTTCTCACACCCAGGTTATCTTTGCGAATCTGGTGAAACATGTCCAGGTCATATTTGTGTTCCTGTGGCTCAGTGGTAGAGCATTGTGTTAGCAGCGCAAAAAGGTCGTGGGTTCAATTCCCAGGGAACACACATACTGATAAAAATATATATAGCCTGAATGTACTGTAAGTCGCTTTGGATAAAAGCGTCTGCTAAATGCATAAATGTAAATGTAATATTTATATTGAAAAAAAAAATTGTGACTTATCAAATTGTGATAATATAAAATTGTGACACTTTTTCCCTCACCATTCTCTGTTTACATCTCACAATACTGACTTTTTTTTTCTCTCCAAAATTCAGAGTTGCAGGATATGAGCTCACAACTCATAATGAGCTAACAAGTCAGAGTTGTGCAATTTAAAAAGTCGCAATTGCCTTCGTGTATGTATGTATGTATGTATGTGTGTGTGTGTGTATATATATATATATATATATATATATATATATATATATATATATATATATATATATACACATTTAATTATTTATTTATCCATATATTTAAGCCCAAAATCAACAGAGAAATAATATAATGTAATATAATATAATAAATGAATATTAAAATATATTAATTTAATTTAGCATTATTTTGCTTGAAGCCTGTTTTAGAACCACTAGCTTTTTTTTCTCTCTCTCTTTTTTTTTTTTTTTTTTTTTTTTCGTACTGTGATAATATTTTAAAGAAAATTAGAAACATTGTCTTCCAGAGTCTCACTACTGTCTGGCTGTTTTAGTTTTGAGTTTCTCATTGTTCTCATTTGAAGATTTTCATTAAATTGTTGTTGCTGTTATATAATGTAATGTAATTTTACTGTATCATAGTAATCAAAAATGAAAATTTTTACTTTTTATGAAAAGCAGCATAAATGTTTTTTTTTTGTTGTTGTTGTGTTTGTTTTTGTTTGTTTGTTTGTTTTTTGTAAAAATAATGCCATGAAGGCCAAAAAGGTTTTTGTTTTTTTTTTCCCCCTCCAAAAATGTATGAAATATGACCTGGAAATGTGCTTGACATGTTTTGTTAGATTCGCTCTTAGTTCGCCTGTTAGTAAAACTATTAAATCTTGGGAAGCTTTCCTTGCTTGTATGTATGTATGTCATTCACTGCCCTCTTCTGGATTTTCTCTTGTCTTTGTACCATCTTCTCTGGTACTAACAGCTGTGGCTTCTGGGCCAGGTCTTGGGCCCATCCCCATGTCGCAGTTCGGCACGATATCTCGGCAGATCTCCCGACACAACTCCACCACCTCCTCTGTCTCCATGGTTTCTGCCACGGGTACATACCGCCGAGCGCCGTCCGTCTCTTCCCAGTTCTCCCTGCAGCAGCCGCACGTTAACGGGGGCACAAACGCAAGTAAGAGACGGAGAACGACGCACAAATATACAGACATGTACAAACTCACAGCCAATTTAATCACATCTGGAGTTCCTTCACGACAGTTTCATTCCTTTAAATTCAGCCCCAGCTTGGTGAAAGCCATATCTAAACGTCATAATACCCGAGTATTTTTAGGCGCATCCTGTCTGCGATGAAGGGAACAGCCTGTCTCTTCCCACAGGTGTGCGGCCGTACACACTAATGTCATTAAGACCGCAAAAGCCTCAGATTTATGAGTAGTGAGAGCACTGGACCGGTGGCCACCTGCTTCTGAATGGAGATTTATTGTCTTTTACGCATTAAAGCTGAGATTTTAAATCTCACTGTCAGATGCCCTGAAGCATTAGAGTGAATGAATGTCATATCGGCATCAGACGTGAATGAGAGAGTATTACTGAAACACAACATTCATGGAAAAAAGATCCTATGGATTTTAACAAACTGGCCGTGTGATCTTTCACACATTTTTTTTTTTTTTTCTTGAAAAAATGTATACTTTTATTCAGGGAGGATCAAAAGAAATCAAAAGTGACAGTAAATATTTATAGTGTTATATTTGTTAAACAATCGTTCAATTTCAAATGAATTATTACTATTATCATTATTAACTCATAACTCTTTTCTTTAATTAATTTCAGCAAGTTTCCAAGCCAACATTTTTAATTATCATAGAGTGTAACCGGGTGTACTAAAATAACTAAAACTGAAACAAAAACAAAAAAAATAGTAAAAACTATATAAAACATAAACAAACATATTTAAAAACATCAAAAAATAAATAAATTAATAATAATACAAAAAAAACACAACAAAATCCTAAAACGTTACCTAAAATTAACATGAAAGCAGAAAATATAAAAAAAATTCAATCTAATTCAATATATACAGTGCCCTACACTAATATTGGCACCCTTGATAAATATGAGCAAAGGCAGCTGTGAAAATAAATCTGCATTTATCCTTTTGATCTTTCACTCAAAAAAATCACAAAATTCTAACCTATCATTGAAGTAAAACAATTGAAAGTGGGGAGAAAATAAATGTTTTTCTCCAATGAATGT
The DNA here is from genome assembly GCA_039654775.1 of Spinibarbus caldwelli. NCBI lineage: Eukaryota > Metazoa > Chordata > Actinopteri > Cypriniformes > Cyprinidae > Spinibarbus > Spinibarbus caldwelli. Next base: position 22,051,405 of record CM077262.1, on the reverse strand, counting down.
TGGCCACAATTATAAGCACCCCTAGAAATTCTTATGAGTAAAATATCTCTGAAGTATATTCCCATTCATATTTACATTTTTTAGCACACCAGGGTGACTAGGAATATGAAATTGTCCAGCCATGACTTCTGTTCCACAGGATTATAAATATGAGGAACACAAAGGCCAAATTCCCTTAATCATCCATCACAAGGAGTAAAACCTAAGAATATAGTTCTGATGTGCAGAACAAGATTGTTGAGCATAACAAAATAGAAAGTGTCTGTAAGAAAAGAGTTAAAGCATTGAAAATCCCCATTTCCACCATCAGGGTAATAATTAAGAGGTTCCAATCAACTAAAGATGTTAAAAATCTGCCTGGAAGAGGACGTGTGTCTATATCATCCTAATGCAAGGTGAGGAGGAGAGTTTGAGTGGCTAAAGACTCTCCAAGGATCACAGCTGGAGAACTGCAGAGATTAGTTGAGTCTTGGGGTCAGAAACCTAAAAATATATATATATCAAACATCGCCTACATCACCACATGTTGTTCGGGAGGGTTTCAAGGAAAATTCTCCTCGCTCATCCAAAAACAAACTCCAGCAAATTCAGTTATCAGACACGACTGGAACTTCAAATGGGACTGGCTTCTGTGGTCAGATGAAACTGAAAAAGAGCTTTTGGGCAGCAAACCCACCAGATGAGTTTAGTACAAACAGGGATAAAAAGTACCCCATGTCCACGGTTAAATATACTGCTGGATCTTTAATGTTGTGGGACTGTTTTTCTGCCGGAGGTCCTGGACATCTTGTTCAGATGAATGGCATCATGGATTCTTTCAAATACCAACAGATAAAAAATCAAAACCTGACTGCCTCTGTTAGAAATCTTATAATGGGCTGTGTTTGAATCTTCTATCAGGACAATAATCCAAAACAAACATCAAAATAAACACAAAAATGGGTCACTGAGCACAAAATGAATCTCTTACCATGGCTGTCTCTGTCCTCTGACCTGAACCCTACAGAAAATGAGTGGGGTGAACTGAAGAGAAGAAGTACTAACATGGAGCTGTGAATCTGAAGGATCTGGAGAGATTCTGGATGAAGAAAATGGTCTCTGATCTCTTATCAGGTGTTCTCCAGACTCTGCTGGCATTACAGGAGGAAACTCAGAGCTGTTACTCTGGGAAAAGGATGTTGCAATAATTGGGTGCCAATAATTGTGGCCAACATGAACTAGAGAAAGCATTTATTTCACAATGAGATTTTCCTCCCACTTTCAATTGTTTTACTTCAATGATAGGTTGGAATTTTGTGAATTTTTTGAATGAAAGATAAAAAGGATAAACAGTGCAGATTTATTTTCATAGCCGCCTTTGCTCATATTTACCAAGGGTGCCAATATTAGTGGAGTATACATATATGTGTATGTATGTATATACATACACACACACACACACACACACACACACACATATACAAATATATATACACACATATGTAACTATAATAGTATCTCAATGATACTAAAACACTGTCACTAGAAATTACTCTATAAAATGATTTAAAATCCTTTTCCAGTCCATTACAAACAACTAGAAATGTCATTGAAATGAACTGGTCAGAAGTTATGGGAACGCTGCTGTTATTTATTTGAGATCAAATCCAGAGAGAATGTCATTTTCAGTCTTTCTGTATCTGTAAGATTCTTACTTCTATAAGATTACAATTCCCCACCTGTCTCATGTGGGACTGATGTTTGTTTGTTTCTCTCTTCCTGCTTTTCTCTCTTTCCTCTCTGTCTTTGCGGTGTGCTTGTGTTCAGTGTCTATGGCCCCCCCTCCTCCACCCATGCCTCAGCTCACCCCACAGATCCCGCTCACAGGTTTTGTGGCCAGAGTACAGGAAAACAGTAAGTCTGACGGCCACCTCTCCCCAGCGTTTCTCAGCCCAGCATGTGAATGTGTTAGAGGTTTGCTGCATGCTGCCCTCATCTGCATTTCCATCCATCCGTTTGTGCTGTAGTAGATATCGTTCATTCTGCAGGTCAAAGAGGGCACGCGTATTGCCATTGTTCATTCCGTACGATTCAAACAATACACTACAATAAAGCCTTTCCTAACGCCTAAAGCCTGCAAAAAAGTGTGTCACACATTTACATAAGTGTGTATTGCTTTATATAACCTAAAAGAGGCTTAATAGACTGTTTGCAGAAAGATTTCTTCAAAGGCACTCATTGTTTGTTTTTGTTTTTTTTTTCTAATTTGCACTTGTTCTACATTCTGGATTACATTGGGATTTAATCTCGGACGTATTCAATGGCAATAAAGCATGTCTCGTTTATAGACTAACCCCAGTATGTGATATTATACACTCTTCTATTCATTCATTGGGCTACATTTGTGTATGGCTTTGCGTTTGATTTATACCCAGCAAGCTTTAGGTAGGGCTAAACCACACTGATGCATCATGGGAATAATTGAAAGTTGTTAACGGGCCCAGCGTTAAAACAGCATCAGTTAACTCGCATTCTGCTGACACTCATGTATTTAATACAAGGTCGCATGAACAACTTGCCAAGTTGCAACAAAAATGCTCTATGTGAGTGCACTTTATATTTCAGAAAGATGGATCGGTTTAAGAAGTTGTCATAACAAAAGCACAAAGTGGTTTTTGCTGCCCTCTCGTGATGCATTCTGGTATTGTGATGAGTTGTTGTTGAGGATGTCTCACAAAGCCAGACCTTTGACTGAACTTTGTCTCATCAACTCGTTGTTCTTAGACAGGAAGTGATAGTTTGATCAACTACAGTTCATTTAGGTTTTATGTGCTCCCAAATATTAAAGCTGCTATATATTTTAAAATATAATTAAACATTTATATTTTGTGAGAAAAGGTTAGGTATAATAATAATAATAATAATAACAATAATAATAATAATAATAATAATAATAATAATAATTATTATTATTATTATTATTATTATTATTATTATTATTATTATTATTTTAATTACATATAAACAATTGGTGTAATTTAATAATTATACATAATTGTTAATTATTTTATTATAGTAATTATTATTTTTATCATGTCACTGTACTCAGGCCAAAGCAAATTAATTAAATATTATATGTAAAATAATAATATCAGGGGGGAAAAAAATATTTTTAACCTACTGTTAACATTGTTTGAACCTTAATAAAACCAAATAATAAAAATAAGATCAGTGTTATTTTAGATTTTATTAATATACTATTATGATATTTTATCTTTATAATTAGGTTTAATTTTGATATGTGCAGTTTTCATTTAAATTGATTTTTAATAATTTAAGGTTTTTTTTGTAGTTTTATGTGCTTTTGTCATTTTTTTTTTTTTTAAGTTTATTTGTAAGATTTATTTCTTTGTTTTTATTTATAGCTTAACTAGTTTAACTGGAATTTAACTATTGGATAAGGAAACATTTCTAATTCAAGTGTTAAATTCTTTTTTTTCATCTAATTGTTCTATTTTATTTCAGCGTTTTAGTTAACAAAAATGATTTTTAATAGTTTTAACAATGACAACTCTGCTGTCAGTAGAACAAATGATTTCTCATCAGACTTTAGAAAGCAATATAAAATGGAAATATAAAAATTTAGAAAGTTGAAATGAAGTTTTAAAAAAATATTGTCAAAAAAGTTTGTCAGACTCAAGTTAGTATTTTAACATTTAACTATTCTATCTATAATAATTTTTTTCTTCAAAATTTTCTGCAGACCTGCAAGCACCCTTTTCTAGTTTGAGTGTGTACTGTGTAATATGTCGTATACTGAGGAATGATTTCATAGTGTTGCTGTCTATTGATATTGAATTCAACTCTGTTCCATTTTAGTCCAGTAAGTATTGATATCTGTGAATACCTCCAGACATTTACAGTAATCTCCCTAGATCCATAGGTGTGTGTGTGTGTGTGAGATGTATGTTCTCCAGCAGACACGAGTGTTTCTGCAAATTCCCTGTTGTTCATGCATGTCTACTAACCAGTCTGCATGAGCATGTGTTCACGGTGAGCAGCTGGATCGCATGCCCAGCACAGCTCTCCATCATGGAGCGTGTGGTTTTATTGTGTCTGAAGCTGACTGTGTTGTTTGCTGGATGTCAGTTGCAGACACCCCGACTCCTCCCCCTCCTCCTCCCCCTGATGTCATGCCCATGTTTGATGAGGCTCCGCCTCCACCGCCGCCTCCGCCAGTCGACTATGAAGAGGAAGAGGCAGCTGTAGTGCACTACAGTGACCCCTATGCAGATGGAGACCCAAACTGGGCCCCCAAGTCCTACATTGAGAAAGGTGAGGGGTTTTTTTTTGTTTTTGTTTGTTTGTTTGTTTTTAAACATCAACACTGAATACTAATTAGTTTTATTTCTGCACTGAAATTATATTTTATTTTATTTCATTTTATTGACAGATAATTTATATCATTTTTATTGACATTTTGTTATTATTTATTTATTTATTTTTATTGGTGTTGTTGTTGCTATATTTAACATTGTTTATATATTTATTTTATTTATAAATATTTATTCTTAAATTACATTTATATGCACACATGCACATTTGTATACACATATAATTAAAATGTTGTTATTAACATGTAACTTTTGTTTTTATTATTTATCAGTATTATTTTTATATTTATTGTATTACCTTTTATACACATGTATACATAACATTTAATTGATTAGCATAACTATTGATATTTTCGTTTTATTGATGTTATATGTATTAACATTTTTATTAACATTTGTATATTTGACATTTTATTTATTAATATGTAACTATATTTTTAAATATATTATTTTGTATTATGTATTATTAACAATTATTTAAATACTAATAATAATAATGATGATGATAATAATAATAATAATAATAATAATAATAATAATTATTATTATTATTATTATATTAAAGACATTTAGTTTATGAAGATTTATTTAGTGCATTCAATTTAGTGCATTCAATTATTATTATTATTATTATTATTATTATTATATTAAAGACATTTAGTTTATGAAGATTTATTTAGTGCATTCATTTCCTACATTTAGTTTTATTTATTTATAAAGATCTATGTATATTTATTGAAATAATTACCATATAATTTATATTATATAGAATGTTTCTTCTTCTTCTTCTTCATGTATTAGCATCATTCTTAATTATTTATGATGTATATATTTTATCATTTACATTTTTATGATTAGTTTTTAACATGTAACTTCTTATATTTAATGAAATGATTAATAGTGATATGTATAATATGTATAATGTATAATAATAATAATAATAATTATTATTATTATTATTATTATTAATTTTATTGTATTATTTATAAACATTTATGTATATTTATTGAAAATTACCATATAATTTATATAATATAAAATAATAATAATAATAATAATAATAATAATAATAATAATAAATTATTATTATTATTATTATTATTATGTATTGACATATTTTTTATTATTTATGATTTATATATTTTATTATCATTATTTACATTTTTATGATTAGTTTTTAACATATGTAACTTCTTATATTTAATTAAATTATTAATAGTGATATGTATACCAATAATAATAATAATAATTATAATTATTATTAATGACATTAATTGTATTAACATTTATTTATAAACATCTATGTATATGTATTGAAATAATTACCATATAATTTCTATAATATAAAATTATTATTATTATTACTATTATTATTATTATATGTAATAGCATCATTTTTAATGATTTATGACATATATTTTTAGTAGTAGTAGTAGTAGTAACATTTAATTTAGTTATTAACAATGTAACTTATACAGTATTTAATTAAATCATTATGATACATATATCAATAATAATAATCTCAATGAAAACATAACAGTTACATGCTATTTAAATAAAATGGCATAATAATAATAATAATAATAATAATAATAATAAAGCTCTTTATTGAACATTAGTGTCTTTTATCATGTTGTTGCCTAAGAACACCCTTAATATAGTGCAGAGTCTGAAGTGGCTTATTGTTTAATAACTGATATTTCCCATGACTTTCATCTTTGCAGTGGTTGCCATCTACGACTACATCAAGGATAAGGATGATGAACTGAGCTTCATGGAAGGAGCCATTATCTACATCATCAAGAAGAATGACGACGGCTGGTTTGAAGGCGTTTGCAACGGCGTCACTGGTCTGTTTCCCGGAAACTACGTGGAGTCCATCATGCACTACGCCGACTGAAGGGAGCGGACCTCAGAATCAGACCTCGGATCAACCCCAAACAATCAGATCTTGACCACAGTATAGACCGTGCACAATCACACGGCTCAATGTTTGTTCCTCACAAATGGCGAATCATGAAAATCGATGAACTTTACTTTGTGGTGATGGGTGGATGTGGGCAAATAGGATGACCAACTCTTCAGAGGAAGTCAGTGTATATAAAATGAAAGTTAGCCTTTGGGTGTCTGTAGTGAATATCAATCACAGTATCTTCAGCAGTCAATACAACATGTGAACATGTAAAGTAGATGATTGTCTCCGCTTTTATGACATTTCCAACTAAAATCGACCATTTATTTGATTTCCTTTACATCTTCTCTCCATTCGCTTTTGTTTGGACATTTTGGATGAAAAAAATCACTCATCTTATGAACTAATTCATTTTAGTGTTTTATCTTAAAGCACCACATCATTGCCCCAAAGTGTATCAAAATCTTAACATAAAGCATGCATACAAAATTGAAATATGTATTGTAACCTAAACGTTAAATTCCATTCTGCTTTCATCTTTGTATTATTTACAGTACACTTTTTTTTTTTTTTTTTTTTTTATTTTATTTTATATAGGCATTTGTAGACTACTTATATTTATGCTCTAATTTTTAGTTTAATATGATTTTTTTTTTTTTTTTTTTTCGGGGGGTAATAAATGCAAAGCACAGAACTTTTTTTTTTTTTTTTTTTTCCCCGAAGACTCAACAAATTTTCCCCCTCCATTTTAATATTTTTTTAGTTAATGCTACAATGACTAAAGTATTTTCTACAATGAACAAACATGAATTCTGTGTAGATAGCTTTAATATTTAGTCTGTAAAGTATCTTAAGGTCTCTAATCAATACAAATCACAATTCTTACAATGCTGGACTCTTTTTATTTGTTATTTTTTTTTTGCCACATTATTGTACAGTACCAATACTGTGGTTGGCACAGTGAACTGAGGAGTATCAGAATCACAATCTTGAGATCTGAACTAGTTACTCAACTCAGGTCTGGCATTAATTCCTCCTTTTTTAAATCTTTCATCTATTTCCATTCTTTGAGCTGTTTTAGGAGTCATACGGTCTGACAGAGATTTCATTAATCTACATCTGACCGTTGTCAGTCATTTCAGGTGTTCAAAGCTAATGCCTTGAGACTTTTTGTTTTTTTTGTCATACCGAAACATTTGAAGTGTTCCAACTGAATTCCATATGTGCTGAAGCACGTCTCGGCTCAGAATTTGTATTTATAATATGTTAATTGAAATTTAATTGTACAGTCTTTTATAATAAATCATTCTATGTAAAATGTGTCTGTTAATTTACATTTTCAGCCATGCGTTACCCTTTTTTTTTAATTAATGTAGATCCAGACTCACAATTTACATTAACCAAATTAAAAAAAAAAAAAAAGAAATAGTCATAATAATATTAATAATTGTATTTGCGACCAAAATTAAAATTTTCCTTAAGATTTATGAAATGTACGGTCATGAGTTAAATACCTTAAATTGTACAACATCCTAATTAAAAATAAATAAATAAATAAATAGGAATCATAAAACAGCCTAAAGTTATTAAATTTTAAAAAGCTATAATTTAATTAAATAATATATGAAACCAAGTATATAAAGTACAAAACCTAGACATTTTAAAATAAGAGTCCTGGTGTATTTCAGGCTTGTTTATAATTAAAAGTCCCACAAAACAATTTTTTTTTTTTTTTTTCTGGTTAATAATGCTATTTTGTTTAACTTTAACAAAATTTGTTTTAAAACTCTTTAACTTTTGTCTAGGCTGCCTGTCACAGGAAGAAACGACTAAGACGATTATTTAAATATTCAGAATATAGAATTTACTAGTATCAGCACAATAATCTGTTTATTACACATTACTAGAAGTAAAACTAAAGGCACATTATGAAAATATAAGGAAATATTATGAGCCCGTTTTATTTTTCCTTTTTTGAGATATTTTTACCAAAATCTGTTTTTGAATAAACTTTGATCAATGCCATTTTACTTTCTAGAAATTAACTCTTACATCATCATTTATTATTATAAAACATTTAGGGACATTCTAAATAGAATTGCTAGGTTAAAATATTCATTTATTTATTTAAAAAATGAAACATATTACATACATTTCGGTGTCAATTTTATGTAATGTTCCTTTTTTTCCCCAATAGGGACAAGACGGGAAAATAAGAGTCAAACAAGGTGTTTACTTTAAAAAATACCTTTTTTAATTTGAGTAAATAGCCAGTGAGGTTTAAGGCCTTGGTTGTTATTAAGCACTTGATGCAAAAGTACATTAACAAGAACATCTTAGACATCAAAGACGTTCGGCCTTAAGCAGTGTGGACGGATGTTTAAGTGATCATCTGTAACAGATCCACATAGACACACGTGACGGTAGCGCTCCATCTGTGCTACACCTGGAATTACAATGATTTCACAGAGTTTCTCCTTCTGTACCAGGAGAACACCTCACGCAGAGGTTAACGGAGGTCAAGGCTCTGTGATTACAGTACGGTAAAGCTTACAGTGACAATGTAAATTGGATTTTTTGATCTCTGAAGCCCCGCGCGTGTCGCAGCAGGGCCCTGCAGAGGTGTAGCTGCCTGAGTGTGGAGCTCTGTGTCCAGGCTCACTTGTCCCTGCGCAGCACCAGCTCCGTCAGTCGGATGAGCGCGTCTCGCTCTGTCGACGGCCGCAGACGGCTGATCTGCCGAATGGCCTCCTGGCAGTAGTGTTGGGCGAGGTAGTTAGTCTGTTCCACACCGTCACTCTGTGTGTGTGAACGTGAAAACAAGATGAGTGAGGCTACACAGCTACTTCTGTAATGATTCTTTAACTATACTAATGAGATGAATCACAAGAAACATATCAAAAACTTGTCCAGGTCACATTCCTGAGGAGTATTTAAAAATTTAATTTGTTTTAAAATGCAGTTTTAAATCAAATAATAATTATACAAATGTAAGTTAATTTGTTTTAGAATGTAGTTAAATGAAACAATAGTAAATGAAATGAGTTTTAAATACACATTTTAATTGGCATTTTGAAAAAAATAAAAAGCAAGAAAAACATCTTGCAAGTTATTTTTCTGACCGTTTGTCAGTTTTCTTTATTGTTTTGTCAAAGGCTTTACTTTTTCAATATTTCACCAAATAAAAATAAATAACATTTTGATTTTTTTTTTTTTTGCTTAAAACAAAGCCTTTTTAATATCATACAAAAAAAAAAAATCTCATTAAGGTTATGCAATAAATATATATTATGAAAATATATGTGTAATATAGCAAAATAATGAGTAAATATTTTTGGTATACATATTTATGTAATAAATGTATAAAGGTTCTAGATCATGTAATTTTCACAACTCACAACTTCCAAAACTTTTTTTATGGAGCTTTGTCTCCTGAAAGACATTTCCTCACAGTATTTTCATTTCTGTCATACTTTAAAGGGATAGTTCACCCAAAAATGAAAATTCTGTCATTAATAACTCACTCTCATGCCAATACAAACCCGTAAGACCTGCGTTCATCTTCGGAACACAAGTTAAGATATTTTTGAGGAAATCCGAGAGCTCTCTGACCCTCCATAGACAGCAAGGGCACCACCACGAGATCAAGGCCCAGAAAGGTAGCGAGGACATCATTAAAATAGTCCATGTGACATCAGTGGTTCAACCGTAATTTTTCGAAGCACGAGAATACTTTTTGTGTGCAAAGAAAACAAAAATGAATAACGACTTTAATAAAAATAATAATTTTATTCAACAATTCTTCTCCGAGGAGTCATCCTAGCACCATTTTGTAGAGTATTACAACACATGCACATGCTTTCCTCTGAATGTAAACAAGCGCAGCGCATGTGTTTGGCGATATGAGGGTGAGTAATTAATGACAGAATTTTCATTTTGGGGCAAACTATCCCTTTAAATATGAAGTCTCCCTGACTAAGGTCTATAGTGTTACATGCTTGATTTACTTAGTGCTATATTTTTATATAGTGGTGAAATGGAATCCGGACACGTCTTGATAAGATTCACTCTAATACAACACAAATCCTTCTCACCTTCAGGACATACTGCCAGGCTCGATCCACGTCTCCATCAGAGCTGAAGCGTCTCATTATCATTGCATGCAGCTCAGGAAACTAAAGAGTGAAAGCAGTGCGAGTATGGTTGAGAAGACTTTAGAAAAACAAGTTACAGTTACATTTATAGGTGTAATAAACCAAGTCAAACATTAGACCCAATTCCCCTGAATCTGTACTTGAGGAAGTGACATTATATTGAGAGCACAGGTGTGTTCAGCAGTCATACCTGTTGACAAGCGAACAGAACGGGACCGGTGGCCAGACCCAGTTTGAGATCGGCAGCTGATGGCTTCCCCAAGAGCTTTGCACTGGAAGTGAAGTCCAGAATGTCATCCACAAGCTGAAAAACACAGCACAACTAACTTTTTACTTGACTTGTACATGACACAGTTCTTATAACATCAAAATTTAAGATAAAACAATGTGAATTTTAATGAATCATTTGTCACAGCGGCAGATTTTTGTAAATGTGCAGCCTCAACTCCTTGAAGTTGCAGTGTATAATTACTACATAATTATGATTGTGTAGTAAACAGAACTGCAATCTACCTGTTTGTCTGAGCAACTCCAGGATGAAGTGTTTGAAACTTATTTACATAAGTCTATTTAGTGTTGCTTGTGAAGAAACGACACACTGATGCTTTACCTAGAAGAACCAGATGAAGTCTCCACTGCTGAAGATTGTTATAGTTCATTAATAATTAACTATATTCATTTCCTACATTTGTAACTTCCAACAAAACAGCCAATATTAGCTTTGTGATAAGAGGCCACAGGAACAGCCACAACTTTATGATTTTGATAGTAATGGCAAACTGAAGCTGCCTCTCAAACGGCTTGCAAGTACAGAATTGAGTTCTTTTTTGCGACTTACTGTGCGCTAACAGACAAATACATACAAAATTGTGGCAAAATACAGAGTATTCACAGTCGTAGAAAACATAGTTATGTCTTAAGTGAAAACAAACAGTTGAGAAAGAAAATGCATTTGTTTTGTTATATTGGATCTGTGCATTAGGTCTTAAAATGACAGCAGTCTAATGCTTGTCTGTATTCTTAATGTTAATCAAAAACCAAAAGAACAAAAAAAATAGCTGCTCTTCACTAAATAACTTTCATTGAACACTACTGTTAAAGCTACCTGAAAAAGCACTATTTATTTTTCTTTGTTTTAATCTTTATTCTATTTATTTGTGCTAGTAAGTGCTTATAATTTATTTCTTATTTTATTGCCGACTGTTTACTCGCCTTTATTTAAAAAAAACTGTTTCTGTGTATTGTTCAGTAAAGAAAGTTGATAAATAAATTAGCAATGTAAACAGGCAACGTTCATAAGTGCTTCATAAATATGAATTACAAAAATAAAGTAATAGTGATGATATTTAAATAAAAGAATAATACTTTTATAATACACACACATGTAAATGATAGGGCCAAAATAAATATAAAATCCAAGAGAAATTATTCACACATACGTCACAAAATTACCTGGAATGCAATGCCAACATTTCGTCCAAACTGATAAGCGATCTCATGCACCTCAGGATCAGAATTCACCAAAATTGACACCTACAATTCAAAGGAAATAACACTGGCGTTTAACTTCTTTTTCAGCTGTGAACTTGATCTTATTATTAAGGCAGAACGTACATACTGCTTTACAACTGTTCGCAATGAGACTTGCAGTCTTCTTAAAGGTTTTCTCAAGGTAGTGCTTGAATCTCTCGTTTTCATTCTCTTTAGACCCCAGCTGCATGAATTCACCTGGAATTTAGCAATGAAAAATATAAAAAAAAAACATTCCACTTTATAAAACATGTATCACAAATCAAATCCAGACTGACTTACCTCGCACAAGGTCTTCTATGACTTGTGACAGCACAGACACTACTGTAGTGTTCCCAATACGTGCTAATGCCATGGATGCCACTGACAGAATGAAATCTCCAGCCAGGATTGCCTAACAGTTCCAGACAACAAATAATAATAATAATAATAATGTTGCTTTTTTATTCTTTTTTCAAATCACTAACAATTCATCAGATTTCACACTGAACATTAACAGGGTTTCTGAAGGTTTTATGAAAGCAAATTTGAAAAAGACCTTTATAAGACCAAGTATAAAAAATTGGGAATAAACTGAAAGGAACACAATGTGTCAATATAGTCTCTAAATGTAAATGTGTTATATTAACAATGTTTCAAGTTTAAAAATACAATTTGCAACATTACTATAATTTGTTTAAAAAAAAAAAAACATATGGTTTGAATGCATCTGCTCCAAACTACTAGAATATGGAAATAACTTTAACTGCACCTTCCAATTACACTGCAAAAAAGAGATGTTCTTCCTCACTATTTTTGTCTTGTTTTCCAGTCAAAATGTCTAAAGATTCTTAAACTGAGATACATTTACTTGAGAAGCAAAATTATATATATATATATATATATATATATATATATATATATATATTTTCATATATTCTTGTTTATGAGAAATTTACCAAAATGAAGTGTGTTCTTGACTAAAACAAGAACAAATATCTGCAAATGGGTTCATTTAAAAAAAAAAAAAAAAAAAAAAACTACGTATTTCAAAGATAAGTTTTCATACCCCAGATTTGTTCTTGTTTTAAATAAACTCACTTAATTCCAATTCCTCAGAAAACTATACTTAATATGTTTAATGTGCATGTAT